>CM039126.1:27054136-27153659 GCA_022036555.1 Microstegium vimineum
CTAGACTAGGTCACAGAGGGCTTGCAACGTGTGGATAATAACCATGTCGATAATGACATCAACACCGAGTCCACCATGGCCAATTCTAGGGACAAGGATAGGAGCTAACGATCGTGAAGCAACGGGGACAACTAAACACAAGAGAGGAGATCATGTTAGGCATCATGATCATGGCAAGACAAGCTTGTGATCGCCATACATAGACATGTTGCTCTCTCAACCGGCTCGAAGGCTCGGTCAATAGGCAAACAAAACACCACAATACAAGAAAGATCCATTAACACGAATACGAACTGGAGTAGCACATTCCATATTAAGAGAGATAGATAGACTGGCACGAAGGCATGGCACAATCATAGAAAGATAAATATCAAGTATAATAGATGACATGAGTATTGAAGGACCGGAAACGGCGACCAGAGGGGGGGTGAATGGGAGCCAAATAAAAATTCCTTTCGGAAGATCTTGACCCTTGTCCCAAACACAACCCTAAGAGAAAACTAGGCTCACGACCCACAAGTGGGTAGATGTTCTAGGATATGTCATAGGAACATAGCGGAGCTAGCCACGAACCCGAGAAACAAATCACGAAGCAAACGGACAAACACAGCGGGCAGCAGAGGCATCGGACGCTGTGAAGCAGGGCGACGGACGCTGCAGGCTGGCGACGGATGCTCTGGCAGAGGGCGTCGGACGCTGAACGACGGACGCTTAGGAGAGCGTCTGTCGGCCTACCAGAGAGCGCTGTAGAGAGGAAATCAGGCGGCTAGGCATCAGACGCGTCTAACACAGAACCGACGGACGCTGAGGAGCGTCCGACGCAAAACGAACGGAGAACGTGTTAAACGCAAAAACCGATAGAGAGCGTGGTCGACGGACGCTGGAGAGCGTCCGGCGCCAACTTGACTCGCGCAAACAAGGCAAGCGACGGACGCTGATGTCAGCACGACCTAGCGTCTGGCGCCTCCCGATGGAGCGTCTGGCGCCCCCGAGCAGAGCGCAGGAAAAGCGAAAAACGATTCTCTCTCCGCCAAATCTTCCCAAAACCTAACCAAATGTTCTCCACTAGTAACCTAACTTGGTAGGCATGTTTCTAGTACTGTGGAGGAGCTGTCCCGAAGAAATCATCGCTCAATTTGGGTTCGATTGACGAGAAACAAAGATTTGGAGGGAGAAAGCAAGAACCGAAGAACACAGCAAAGAAAACGCCCGATCTATGTACTCGTGAGGTTTAAGGAGAATTCCTTCGGTGCAAATATGCGTCTCACGATTACAAACAACTTGGTTCAAACAGATTTTGCAAAGCTTCTCTCAATCAAAATTTCTCATCTCGGGAACAAGGAAAAGATAGAGAGAGGAAAAAACCAAATCACGAAGAACACAAGCAAACGGAGACTCGATCAAGAAATCAAATGTGCCATGGCACTCAGAGACTCGGGCCTCCGATTCCCACCAAAAGATTTGTGAGATCTTACAAAGGTTGGAGAGATCAACCTAGGGCCCTCATGAACTAGAGAGAGGTTAGAGAGAGAGAGTTGGGGCAAATGAAAGGTGTTCAAGAGGTCGGATGAGGGATACCCCTTCATCCCCTACTTAACGGGCTTTGGCTATTTCCCAAAGAACCCCCTAGATACAAGACCGAATTACCTAGCCCTAAGACATTGTAATCCAAGTCGAGTAACTCTCAGCCACTCGTTTGAATGGATGGCCCCGCTTCCTGCCAGGAGTTGCCGTCCTCTCGACGCAACCTCCAGGATTCCGCCATGTGCCATGTCTGCTTCCTCGAAAGCTCCGCCCGGGTTTTGAGGCCCAAACCCGCGAAACCCACCACCGGTAGCTTTTGGCTCAACTACCGAACCCCAAGTTTTGAGGCCCAAATTTGGAAACCATCCTCCGGTGGTTTTGCGGTCCAAACCACCAAACCTCTCGACTCGAGCCACCTTGTCCTCACCCAATCGGACTCTGAGTCCCCTGAGCCTCCACTCGACCCGCTCGTCCGCCGTCTTGACTTGGTTGACTCGGTCTACCTCCATGTCTTCTCGCACTCGCCGGTGCCAAGTACTAGCCACCACAGCTAGTCCTCCAGCGCCTATGGTCCATCAGTCCGAGCCCCGCTTCCACTCTTCACCGTTCTCAGTCCATCGGCATGGCAAGCCTCTACTTGACCTTATCCACGCCATTGACCACTATCTCCGAGCATAGCACCTGCACACCATAAGCCGATAGACAGGCACACACATGCTTTCGCAAGAGGTTTGTAAAACTGCTCAAAACTGAAATAATCACATGTTGAGCAATCACTCATCATCAAAGCTGAACTACATGGGCACATATCAACCATGTGTTCGCAATCTCCCCCTTGATGAGTGCATTGTCAACACACGTGCATTTCATATTTGAGCCACAAGGTAAAGCTCTCCAAATGACCAAAAGCTAAGAAAGCCAAAAATGAGGTCACTTCAGAGAAGCAAAACGAATCCAAAACTTGGTTCCCAAAGACATGGGCAACGGCTCGACGCAACCAAGCAAATCAAAGCTAGCCCTCAAGAAGAGGTAGAAGAGGCTCAACACCACTAGCAAAACCAAGATACCAATCAAAACCAAAATCAATGTAGTCAAAGGCTCAGGAAACCGAATGAGATAGCAATTGAAGTTCAATAGCCACAAAAAGCCAATCGGAACCTGCTAGAGCTAAAGCAAGCAAGCTAGACCGTCCAGAACAGGCAAAGGCTCAACACATCTAGCGAAAGCTCCCCCTGAGCAAAAACACAATCAAGAGATACCAATTGAAGAAATATGCATACTAACTCCCTCTTGGAAGTAGATGGCTGAAAATAGAGTGAAATGCACATCTCTCTCCCCCTTGTTGACACATGTAGCTCATCAAAGCTCAAAAACTCAAGATTTATGCCACAAAAGCCATGAATTGCAAAATGAGTGCAAAAAGCTTCATACTTAGAGCTAAGACAATGAAAGGATGCTCTAAGTGATGTGATCCTATGAGAATAGGAAAAACTCTATGTGCCCAACAAAGACTCAAGTTGAGCTTAAGATCACTTTAGAAGCTATTTTAGAGAAGATTACATGTGTGAGCAGAGAAAGGGTATCACATCCTAGAGACAACTAAACATGGAAAACAAGATAGGATCAAACTCAAAACTATCTTATGTATAGAAAGTAAAACTATCCCTAGCAAAGTTCATACAACAAGCCAATGACCCAACTGAATCAAAATTTTCAAGTTTTAGAGTTTTGCAGGCAAAATTCAGTTTTAGGCACATTACAAGTGTATGCGAGTGATTGTAAGCAAAGTGATGCCACTTATCAACCGGGCGAAGCCAAAGAGCTTGACCCACCGGTTTCGGTCATACACGACACCGCTCAAGTTCAACCCATATGGAAAGCAGTCTCGAACACACGGTGAAGTGCTCACAAATGCAAACCCATCTCGATCTTTTCAATTCACTATTCAGAGAGCTATTTCATTTTAGATCAAGATTCAGCATGGTGCTCAATGGAAGTGAATGAAACAATGAAGAGCCATAGTTACAAGCTATATATAAAACATCCAAGAGGAATCTTCAAAAGCCTACACATGCTAGTGTCATTTCAGAGGTGACATGGGGAATTAAATTCAGTTTCAAAGCTTTTCTAACTTAGCTCTATTGCATATCAAGAGATCAAAGAGAGTCTAAGTTAGGCAACACCATAGACACATAAAGCACCTCAAACATAGCATAGATTCATTATATCGGCTATAGGTATTGTTGACACCAGAAGTGGCAAAAGGGTAAAAGACCGCAAGCGTATGGCTGTCAAGTGTAGCCTTCACCGGGAGTATTCTAGGTATCGTATTTTTCCAGGGAATGAGAAGTGAGTTAACTAGGATTATGGATATGTCCTATGATGGATCAAGGGAGACTATGATAACTGGGTTGAGAGGTTTGATATAGCAAAAATGTCTAACAAGGTAAAGCTGGTTATACTGGCTTTATCATCCCTTCTCTTGCAGGAGGCGATGGGATAGATCAGAAAGAGGGAAAAACTCTAACTAGACCGCACCATCATGTTGCATTGGGGCCCTACCTTTTAAGAACTTATCTTACACATGTGGTGGAATACGAAGACTAAAATAGGGTTGTCACCTCCTACTAGCATCTACAAAAAATCTGTGCGATAAGTGGTTTACAAAGGCAAGATTAAGCTTAGACACCACGTCTACACCAATCTTACTACTTTAACCTTGGCCTAAGATTAAAGCACTTTATTCAGAGCAAAGCGATGAATAAGCGCGAAAAGATGTATAACAGCTAAACCAGATTTAGAATATTGAATGCTATAAAGAACTCGGAGGAAGTCACTTACATGTGCTGAACTTACAAGAGATTCGCATCTACTGAGGTACAACTTTGGAGAAGATTCCCGATAGATCCGGGGTTTTCTCCAGAAGAATTCCCTCACTCTCCTCTAACTAGCATAACACTACTGCAGAGCCCCGCTAAGAGACATAGGAGTAGTATTTCTCCAATGATGCATCAATGATAAGAGAGCTCTAAGGGTCTATTTATAGCTAGAGGTGGAGTAGGGACTACTCCGGTGCCACGTAAGCGATCCGCGTCACCTTCATCAACCACCGTGGGATCAAACCGACCTCTGAACCGCCTTAGGATGGATGGTGTTGATTTCCAGCATGTGGGGAGTGAGTATGGCGATTATTGGGTGCTGAACCGCCTTAGGGGAGGTCGGCCGACTCCCCTACTAGCCTATGGGCCCTCTCTGCTCCTTCTAGAAGATGTCCCACTGGTCAGGGGCCAAGTGGAGGGCTGGTGGTCCCAATGAGAGGTCGGTCGACCCCCTCATAGGGTCTCTAGCCCACCTCTACCTTCTGGATGTTGGTCCCACTTGTCATATGCATTGAGTGTTTGTTCTGAGATGATTGTCACACTAATCTCCTTGATGTGGGCCCATGGATCCTCGTGCTTTGATCCAGAACCATTGATAGGTAGCACAGGGTGGATCCAAAGGTGCAAGATCACTTGGTAAGGTGCTACTTGGATCATGGGGGCATGGGAGGCCTAGTGGCCCCACAGGGAGGTCGACCGACCCCCTAAGTAGGCCCACTGGCTCCCAAATGTCCCCATTTGTCATTACCTATGTACAAATATTCAAGAGACATGTGGAACTAGTTATTGGATAAAATGTGTTCATGTTATGCTTGTCTTTCTTTGAATATGGGGATGTTGACGGTATTTTGATAGTAACAAAAAGGTTCATTCTTACCGTCAACAAGATCCCCCATACTTACCTCTTTGCTCGTCCTCGAGTAAAGGTTAAAAGTTAACTATGATATTCAAAGTACAAAGCAAGCATAAATATTTACTCAAGACATTTTTTCATACAAGTAGGATATGTGGTATTGGCTAACATGTATCCTTGAGAAGTTGAGAAATGGAACAGCTCTCAAGGCAAAGTCATCTTCCCAAATCATATTTTAGTACTTGGAGTTTTTGATAAATTTTTCAAAAGAAAAGCTCATAAGACAACTTACTCCTTATATAGCACTCTAGATCGCTCAAGGTGTATGATTCCTTACCAAGGCATAACATGAGGTTGCCTTCTTTTTATCTTCCTACTTCTAAAAGGCTTATGTGGAGCTTAGGTAGGGATAAACAATGTAGCAAACTTGCATCACTTATATTGTAAAGTCAAAACAAGGATCCAAGGAGAAGAATGTCATAATCCTAGATCAAGATGTGCATGTGTGTGGACAATGGTAGATCATGTACTCCTTAACTATGTATATGATCTCTCTAACTTTAGGATAAACTTGAGACATGGCTATCTTTTTTTAGAGCTTTTGCTCATCATTTTTTTCCATTTATGATAGCCATATCTCTTTTGAAGAATTTAGAGAGAGATCATAACATTTATTTCTAGAGTATTTATCGGATGATTATGGAACATGTAAATGAAAAGGCATGTTTTTCGTACTTCCAGTGTAGAAGCAGTGAAAATATGTGGCGTGTACGTGATCTTGATCTTTGAACTATGACCAAATTCTCAACAAGGGTCACAAGGTTTGACCAAACTCAAAGCAATTACAAGAAGCATATGAGGAAGGTTTTGAACATGTATAAACATTTATGGCTTTGGTAGGAATTTTCTCACTATAGAGGAGTAGTGACATTATGGTTTTATGACATTTTCAAAAATTAATATCCAAGAACCTTAAATAGAAAGGGTATGAATCATAAACCAAGAACTATATCACATTAATCAACAACTTAGTCAATATGATCTTCCTATCAAAGTATTTTCCCACTAGCATAAGCAAAAAGCAAGAATTTGTCTTTATGATGCTTTTTCCCTTTAAATGTCATAGATCATGTCACTTTTCAAAATTTTAAATTCAGATGCGACCTTCTTATTTCATTCAATATTAAAATAAAAATAAACTAAGTGATTAATTTCGTGAAGGAATTATTTTTATTTTATTTTTATTTAAAAAGGGGAAATGAGTAAGCAAATAAAAACAAAAAGGAAAAAGGGAAGAGACGTGGCAAACCAGACAGGAAGTATGTTGAGGTTGGGTGGACGCTGGCTTGTGGACCCGAGGTCTCCTAGTGAGGTCGGCCGACCCCACTTCGGGCCGTTTGGCCACTTCGGTCTCTGAATTAGAATCCCTTACCTCTGAACATTGATCTGCTCCATCAGTTCTCAATTTTGGCCTCTAGGGTGCATCGGCCGATACACAAAAGTGGTCGTTGGGGTCCAATTTTTTTGTGGAACGTGTCATAATTGTGTACATCATGATTCAATGGCCGAACTGTTGAATTGGCATGTTGGGGTGTCGACCGATACCCGCCATACTTGTTTCAGAGCATACTATAAATAGTGACAGAGAGAGATCAAATGCAGGGGTTCTGCTGGGGTAAGACACCTGCAGAACCAAATTTTATTCAATTCAAATCTTTCTAGGCACAAGTTACATTGATGAAGGGAAAATGATTGAAAACAAATCTAAGTGCCTAAGTTATTAGAGATACTAGCGATCTATGGAGAAGGAGGGGCAAAGAGATCCTCCCTCTCTATTTCCTTGGCCAAGCGCTTGATCTTCGCACTAGTGATAATGTGAAGATCATTGAAGCTATCTTCTAAATCTAAGCGTGCCATCCTCTCTTCTGCTGCCCTCTCTGCTAGCTTTGTGTTGCTTTCCCTAAGCCAAGCAACTATGCGCAGCAAATTCTCCATGTCGCTCTCCATGTCCTCCTCCTGGAATTGGCCTGGAGGGCCGGAGATGGATGGCAGGTTGCTAATTTGTCGGACCGACTTGTGAGAAGCCTCCGACTCAAGGGAGTCGCATGTCTCCCTCCGCTCCTCGGAGGTGAGAGGAGGGACAAGCACCTTGCCATCCCTAGTCCACCATGAGCCCTTTGAAGGCGCATCCATGTCGTTGTCGATGGCGACTACGAGTTGGTGTAGCCCGTGCTTGTATCACCTTCGATGGCGGAGACGATGGCCTTCTTCACCCCTAATTGGCCGGTGGTCGGCCTTTTGGGAGTTACTGGACACGCCGCCGGCTTGTTCAGATTGCGGTGAGGGGACATTGATCGGGCAATGTCCCGCATCCTCTCATATGCTAGGAGGCGGTCGGCCGACTCCCCCTAGGGGTGCTCGGCTGGGCAGGCGGCGGTGCCATGGCGAGTGGAGCAACGTCGAGGACCTCGACGGCCATGACGTCGGTGTTGATGGGATCTTAGACCTTGGAGGGGCTTCCAATGAAAGGGATGAGCGGCATCTTTCTGTTGTTTCTTGGTGAAGCCATCGTGAGGATCAAGGGGGTGTGAAGGGATGCAAGGAGTGATGGAGGTTCTGCTGGTTGTGAAAAAGAGCAAAGTAGGAGGAGGAAGAAGAAGGAGAGGGGCTTAATAAGATGAATTCCAACGTTAAGCACCTTCGTTCTCGCTCGGATCGTGATGAAATAGAAGGGGAACGTTGGTCCAGCATTCATGTGCAACGGGCACTTTGAACGGGTTCGAACCACGGTTGGTCGACCTCCCTTTGAAAGATATGGTCCGACCAAGCCAGGTTTTGGACTCCCACGGGTCAGACTAGGTAGGCCGTGCAACCTCGGGCTAAAAGGCCCAAACACGAGGTTGGTCGACCTCCTATAGAGGACAAATGGGCCAAACTTTTTCGAGAGAGGAGACAAGGCTAAATCTAAGTTAAGTCTAAGGTCAAACATGAAATTTGAACAAAAAACTTAAAACATGTAGATTCTAGTTCTAATTTGGATTAAGAACAAAATATATCATATCAATTTCTTGTTCAGGGGTTTCATGCTCATGGAAAACTTTAAGACGTTGGCCATTTACCTTAAAGATTTTGCCGTCGTCGTCCTGGAGTGTGATTGCTCCATGAGTCGCAGCGTTCACGACGAGGTATGGCCCTTCCCATTTGCTTTTTAGTTTCCCGTGACCAAAGAGCTTGAATCTTGAGTTGAATAGCAAGACTTTGTCTCCTAGGTTGAATTCCTTGACTTTGATTCTCTTGTCATGCCATTTTTTAGTTCTCTCCTTGTATATTCTGGCATTGTGATATGCTTTCTCTCTCCACTCTTCTAATTCAGATATTTGCATTCTCCTGAATTTTCCAACAACTGGCAGATCCATATTCCATTTCTTGATTGCCCAATGTGCCTTGAACTCCAATTCAACAGGAAAATGGCATGTCTTCTCGTATACAAGTTGGTATGGTGTCATACCAATTGGTGTCTTGTATGCGGTCCTATATGCCCATAGTGCCTCTGGTAGCTTGTGCTTCCAAGCCATACCCATCTCATCCACGGTCTTCTGCAAAATGTTCTTGATTTGTTTGTTGGATGTTTCTGCTTGACCACTTATTTGAGGTTGGTATGAAGTTGCAACATTGTATTGAATTCCTTGATCAGTGAGGAACTGGTGGAAGCCTTTACTAATGAAGTGAGATCCCCCATCACTTATGACTAACTTTGGGTTCCAAATCTGAGGAATATCACTTCATGGAACATTCTCTTTGAATTGGATGCATTTGCTTTGAGGCAGGGTATTGCTTCTACCCATTTGGACACGTAGTCCACCGCTACTAAGATATACTCATACCCTTTCGATGAAGGAAAGGGTCCCATATAGTCGATGCCCCATGCAACAAAGAGCTCGACTTGTAGGTTGTTGGTGAGTGGCATGGCATCTCGGACATTGATGTTCCCATGCTTCTGGCACCTTGCACATTTTCTGACATAATCTTGGGTGTCCTTGTACATGTTTGGCTAGTAGAATCCACTCTGCCAAATCTTAGCATGAGTTCTGAATGCTCCATAGTGACCTCTGTATTCTGCTCCATGGCATCTTTCCATGATCTTGATTGCTTCCTCCATAGGTACGCATCTTCTTAGCAATCCATCATTGCATACTCTATAGAGGTATGGCTCATCCTAGAGATGCAATTGGCTCTCCTGAACTAGTTTCTTCATATCTGCCCCTAGTGGTACATGGCCTGCAACCATAAAGTTGACTATATTTGCATACCAGGGGTTGGAGTTCGTTACCTTGAGGAGTGTGTCATCTCTGAGGAAATCATCGATGGGCAAATTCTGTACTTCTTTGAATTGCATTCTAGACAAATGATCGGCAACAGAATTTTCTACTCCCTTTTTATCTTTTATTTCAAGATCAAATTCTTGAAGTAGCAAGATCCATCTTATTAAGCGGGGTTTAGCATCTTTCTTAGTGAGCAAGTACTTTAGAGCAGCATGATCTGTGTAGACAATTACTTTTGCTCCAACTAAGTGTCGGGGATATTACCTCGGCATATCCCCAGGGACCTTATGGGCCTACCGACCAGAAGAAGGCCCGGCCCGTGAGGCCTTGCGGTACATGACCAACCCGTCGTGCTCGCCAAGGACTCTGAAGAAGTCTTTCTCGCCAAGGAAGATCCTAGTAGATAGACTCGGATCCCTTGCCTTAAGGGACCGATCGTAATCTGTTAGGATACGGAAATTGTAACCCTGCTCCCCGGCTATATAAGGTGAGCAGGGACCCCCTCCAAAAATCTCTCTCTCTTAGATCATTGACAGATCTTGTAACCTAGTACTCAAATCAATCCAGCCACCAGAACACAGGACGTAGGGTATTACGGTGATTTGCTGGCTCGAACCTGTCTAAATCTCCGTGTCTACGCTCTCTGTGTTATGCTTGATCGTCGTCGCCACACCTTCGCCTACAATCTACTACCATAGGGTACACCCTAGGTAGACTGCGACGTATATTTCGTTGACACTAAGTAAGATCTAAACTTGTGATGAAGGTATGGGTGTCCCGATCTTTTGATGGAGATAGATAACTTTGATTTCACTGGAGAGACGTTCACGATCTGACTACAACCATCCAAGGACGCTGCGCCTTAGCGATCGATACACCAAATTCAGTGGTTGCTCATGATCTTGCGGATCACAACCAACCAAACCACTAGGGTTATTCCAGCAAGCAATTGAAGAACGGGCAAGAACAAGTAGAACAAGCACTCAATTGCAAATAATAGATGAAGATTAAGATCTGATACACATGAAGGTGGGGTTCCGAATCAAGTAGAACGGATGGTCTAGTCATCACACGCGTCTACAAGGAAGTAGCAGCAGCTAAACTTTCATCTAAACAAAACCCAATCTATTTGTGGCGGCTCTAGGGGGATATAAAGAGGAGGGAGGACGACCAAAAGGGTTCTGGGGTCGTCCAACAACCCTAGGATGAGTCCCTAATGGACTCAAGTTCATACACGGGCCATTGGCCCAAAATATGGTGACGCAGCACCGTTGGTAGAAAAGGTCTCGGCATTAAATCGTCGACTGCGGTCGCATCTGGTAAGATATATGTATGAGTCCGGATCCGTTGGAAAGTGGCTTGATAAGATTTCCAAAAAGTGCTAGAACGTCCCAATCGGAGTCTGTATGAAGTCGTGGCAACCATCGCAAGTTTGGACACTTCTGCAGTCCGAATTGAACATCCAAAATGTGTTGGACTTGGACTCTTTCCTTCCTTGGATCCAAAGTGACATCATGGCCTGGTGGAGGACGTTAGGAACACATGGATTTAGTCCCCAGTCAACTTCATTGACCATCCATGCTTTCCATATGCAATCTAACCCTTCCTTGATCCATGTAAGCAATTCTGAAAATGAAAACATACACACTTCATAGTGCAGCACCCATTCATCAAATATAACAATGATAAACCTTATATAGAATGGTTTCACCTTTGGTATAGAAATGGTTGGCATGGTCATATCTACGCCGGTGATGTCGTCATCATTCTTCCTTTCTTGACAGCAAACCGTCCTTGGTTTGACTATTGTTGGAGGATATGGTGTAGGTAAAAGCAAAACGGGCTCCCCTTCTCGATAGTTATCCGGTTTCTTTATAATAAAACTAGGGAAACTCGAGATGGCATGGTCATGGTTATTGCATATCTCTAATTGATCCTAACTTTTTACAATAAAAGAAAATTGCAGAACTAAACAAATGTAAATTCGATGTACCATATACTCTTCTTTACAATTATATTTTCCAATAGCATGGAAACTAACATTAGAAGAACATGGCAATTCAAATCTACCAATCAGTTTATTCTGCAAATAGCTAAGCTCACAAAGATCATCGAACTCAATGTACCCTATTGTATGTAAAGATGACAACAATGGAGCTTCTTCTTTTTCATTTACAATATGAACAATATGTTGGAATTCAACACTCATCGATTTAGAATTTTTAGCTTTATTCAGTAGTTGTGGTATGGATATAAGTAATTAATTACCACACAACTCTTCTTTGTCACAAGGAATATCAAGCATATCAAAGTGTGACAAAGGAAAATTAGCGACAGGTTCCACAATTGATTGATCTATAATATCATGATTAGTGGACAAATGTAATTCTACTAAAGTATGCTCACCTTGATTTATGTTACAACTATCTGACTTACCTTTGATGCTCTTCTCAAATGGTGTATGTGCAGCCAGATTCATGCTTTTTTCAAATGTTTCACCTCCTATCTCAAATTGATCAATGTCCATTTGTATATTGTCATCTACTTGCTGCAAATTATTAGTAATAGGAGAGATACATGTTGCTATAGTATTTGTGAGTTCCTTTTTTAGAGTTATTTCAGAATCACAAGCAAGACCAAACAACTCATCAAAAGTATTATAATGTTTATCAACAAGAATATTCTGAATTTGCATGTTAAGACCTTGCAAAAATCTATGTTTTAGAAACTCATCATTTTCTTCAAAGACACAACATAGCAAACATAATTTTAGTCTTTCCATGTATTCTGCTACAGTTTTGTTTTCTTGTTTTATAGATTGCAATTTTCCACACAAAAATTCAGAATAATAGCTAGGAAGAAAAACATCTCTAAAATGTCTTTTTATATCCTTCCATGATTGAGGAGTATTAGCAAATCTACAAAGGTGTTTCCACTCAGTTAAAGCATACTTGATAAGAATACTTGAAGCAACTTTAACCTTTTGTTTTTCAGATAGATCATAGTTTTTAAATTCATTGTTTACATTTAACTCCCATTCAATATATGCATGAGGATCATAGTTTCCTTCAAAATAAGGTAGTGCAGATTTGATTCTATTAAGCAAAGCATCACATACCTCATGAGTAGCAAGCTTATCACTTGCCACACCTCTAGCATATTGATTCGAATATGAAACTTGATCATCTCTTAATTTCATGTAGATTCCTGCCATGATTAGAAGAAAACAAGAAACATACGCAATAGTATTTATGTTCCTATCAACTAGTAGGATGTTGTTGATGTAATTCTCTCTCTCAACTTGATCAAACAAATTCTTACAAGTTCTTACCAAGCAAAACAGAAGGTGGCAGCAACCAACAAGTCGGAAACCCTGGAAGTAGTGTATCGACACCACAGCAACACCACGTGTCTAGCTATATCCGGATATGTGGAGCTATAGGAGGGCTAAACAATAATGTGCAAGGAAGTACTAGCACCACATTAGTCACAAAAGCAAGTTGAGAAATCGTTCAATGGAGGTACCTTGCTGGTCCTAGGCTAGACCATGCTAGAGACCGAGCCTAGACACAAACAAAGTCATGGTACAGCAGGAAAAGGCACAAAAACATCAAGCCAAACACTCCCTTTCTTTGCCTCCTCTCTTTTTTTTTCTTTTCTGTTATGTTCTTTTCTTTTCTTTTTCTTTCTGATTTTTCTTTTTTTGTTCTCCTTTTCTTTAACTCTCCTCAACTAGAACAAATCTGAAACTTGAAAAAATAGATTTTGACAAAAGCAATTGACAATGTGTTTCTCTCTCTTTTTACGGAGTAACAAGAATAGAACTAGCAATCCTGATTTTTTTGTGTGCCTAAATCAGATCTTCTCGATGTAAAAAAAATAGAGTGGATGTATATGGTGCAGCAAAGATGTATATGGTAGTAATGATTGCAATGGAGATGTGTATGGTGTAGTGATTGCAGCAGATATGTATATTGTTGATAGTGACCAAAACGTGACAAGAACTCGAAACTCTAAAAGCCTAACCCTAAACCAGCAACTTGACTCAACCGATGCAAACCAATCTCAATAAGCTCGAACTAATCAGTACTAGTAAAAGCTCAAAGGGTCTATGGGATTATGGGAAAACAAATCTACTATTTTGTTGGTTTTTTCTGGACTATAGGAAATTAATAACAAACTGAATTCTGTCACCGATGAAACCTTGCTCTGAATACCACTTGATGAGGGTATGGGTGTCCCGATCTTTCGGTGGAGATAGATAACTTCGATTTCACTGGAGAGACGTTCACGATCCGACTACAACCATCCAAGGACGCTGGGCCTTAGCGATCGATACACCAAATCCAACGGTTGCTCGCGATCTTACGGATCACAACCAACCAAACCAATAGGGTTATTCCTGCAAGCAATCGAAGAAAGAGCAAGAACAAGTAGAACAAGCACTCAATTGCAAATAAGAGATGAAGATTCAGATCTGATACACATGAAGGTGAGATTCCGAATCAAGTAGAACAGATGGTCTAGTCAACACACGCATCTACAAGGAAGTAGCAGCAGCTAAACTTTTATCTAAACAAAACCCAATCTGTTTGTGGCAGCTCTAGGGGGATATAAAGAGGAGGGAGTACGACCACAAGGGTCCTGGGGTCATCCAACAACCCTAGGATGAGTCCCTAATGCACTCAAGTTCATACACGGGCCATAGGCCCAAAATATGGTGATGCAGCACCATTGGCAGAAAAAGGTCTCGACATTAAATCGTCGACTGCGGTCACATCTGGTAAGATATATGTATGACTCTGGATCCGTTGGAAAGTAGACTTGACAAGCTTTCCAAAAAGTGCTAGAACGTCCCAATCGGAGTCCATATGAAGTCGTGGCAACCGTCGCAAATTTGGACTCTTCTGTAGTCCGAATTGAACATCCAAAACGCGTTGGACTTGGACTCTTTCCTTCCTTGGATCCAAAGTGACGTGGTGGCCTAGTGGAGGATATTAGGAACACTTGGATTCTCAACAAACTCAGCAACTCAAATCAGCAAAGGCCAGGTGGGAGAGAAGTGAGAGGGGCTATAAATAGACCCTCTGAAAACTGCCTCGGGATGGCGTTTTAAGTTAGCGACGGACGCTCTGTCGACTAGGCGACCGACGATCCGTTGCATGCCCAACGGCTAGTTTCTGTTCATAGTTTGGGCGACGGACGCTCCGGCGCCTAGGCGACGGACGGTCCGACGCCCTGCCCAACGGCTAGTTCTGACAGATTGTTCCCAGTGACAGACGCTATGTCACTGGGCGACAGACGCTCATCCACAGCGTCCGACGCTATGCTCTGGCTAGGGTTGAAAAACACCCTCTCTGGATGGTTGACGGACGCTCTTCCCGCGTCCGACGGACCCTGAGAAACTTAGCCAGAAAACATCCCCTCTGGAAGGTCGACGGACAGTGTGGACTCAACCACCCAGCGTCCGACGCCTCTGTCCGATGCCGACGGACATCGTCCGGCGCCCCTGCCAGGAGCGTCCGACGCCCAGAAAACAGTTTTAACAACTTCGTTTTTCGTCGCGATGAATATGGAAGTTGTTCTAGGCTATCTTATGGTCACCATAGGCTTGCTTAGAGCTAAGGAAGTCAAGTGTGCACCACACCTAAGTCATGAAGCTTTCCTAAGTCAAGCTACTAATCTCAACCCCTCTTAATAGTATGGTCAAAGGTAAAAAGAGAAGCCCTATCTATTTCTAAGTGCCCTTCATCTCCTTATGGCACTTAGCCTATCAGTCTAGGGTCTTCATCATGTCTCCTTGAAATCCAAAACGATATCCATCTTGGGGGCTAAGTGATGACCATTAGTGCCCATTCATGTTGATCACTATGGCTAAGCTACGCATAGCCTCTGCAAAACACACGTTAGCCATAATAATCTCTGATTGTCGTTAATCACCGAAACCAACTAGGGCAATGATTCTTCAATCTCCCCCTTTTTGGTGATTGACGACAATAGAACCTCGAGTATGGATAAGAGTTATGGTTTAAGATTCAAAGGTGACTTGGAATGGTTGAGCAAGGGTTAGTGAAATTGTAATGAAGCATACTCGCTCACCCAAGACAAATCACAAAACATGGTACTTATGGATATGAATGTAAAAGTAGTACCTCATGATATTCTCAAAGATGTATCAGAGTAAAGTGCGGAAGCTCAAATAACGTTAAACATAGAGATATATCATGAACCATGAGACAACTCACAAGATATATTAGTGATAATCAAGAGTTTGTCACATGCAACCATATAAACATCAACCATCATCACATCACACATATAGACAAATGCATAAAAATAGACATGATGAAAGAGTACGGGGAAATAAAGCATACAAAGATCCAAATCCCTCCCCCTATCTCTATACTCGACCCTCTCTCCCCCTTTGGCGTCTAGCACCAAAAACTAAGTGTCTGGGGCTGGAGAAGAAGGTAGAGGAGCTGCAGCTCTGCGATCCAGCATGATGAAGTCCTGAAGGTCGGACTCGTCTGACTCATCATCTGCCTCGGCCTCTACCGGTGTAGGTGCAGCTGGGGTGGCCTCTGGCTGTCACTGGAATCTCTGGAGCTGCGGTCTCAACTGACTCCCCCTGAGGCTCAGCTGGTGCCTCTGACGGTCCTGCCTCAGTAGTAGCGGGCCTGTGAACTCGACGAGTGAAAACTCGAGGCGAGGGGGACGGTGTCACTGCTAGTGCCACGAGTGACACGGCTGCTGCAACCTCTGCAGGCTGAGTCTGAGCTAGAGAAGACACTGCCACTGTAACTGCCTCTGCTAGGGATATGGCATCCGTCTGAACTGCAGCTGGAGGAGTAGTGACTGTCCGTGCTGACTGCTCAGGAGCGATCTCCGACGAGGCAACTGAAGACATGTGGGTGCCCATCGCCGGAGGATCGACTGCAGTCTCTGGAGCTGGTGTGACTGGCTGAGCTGCTCCTAGGGAGTTTTCTCCCGTGATCTCCAGATAAGACGCTGACAGATCTCTCGAGGCCTCTGCTAAGGTAGTTCCCCGGGTAGGAGTGAATCCTGTCTGGAATTCTCCGGGTGAAGCTATCCAAGAGGACACCTGGGTCCTCGGAGTCTGGTACTCAGGAGAGACTGGTGCCTGGAAGGGAGGGGTAGCTGGTGCCTGACTCTGCTGTCCTCCGGACGGTAACGCTGGAGTCGGAACCACAACTACTGGAGGCTGCTGTGGAGGAGAGGTGAACTGTTGCTGCTGTGATACGCCGAGCAACTAAAACTGTGGCGTGGAGGTCTGCCCGGAGATAGAGGCCAGAAGACGCTCAAGTAGTAGTGTCTGAGTCTTCTGAATCTCTACCTGCTGCAGCTCATAGGCTAGGAACTGTCACTGGAACTCATCCTGCCTAGCCTGTGTCTGTGCCTGAGCTGCCAGCTGCTGCTCAGTGAGCCTCCGTAAGTCTGCAGCCTGTCGCCTCTGCTCCTCTGCCTGGCGAGACTGCTCCTCCTGCATCCTCGAGAGAATCGTGAGCAACGTAGCATCTGAGGAGCTAGAACCTGGAGCTGGAGCTGCTGTAGCTGTGCCTGACCCTCCTGCCTCGTGGTCATGGGTCATCGGTGTATACTCACGCACGGGCTGGTAGTCCTCGTTAGAGCTGTCGGAGTCGAGATCCTCTCTAAAGACTGTCTCGGCAGCTGTATCTATCTCTGCATCTAAGTCTGCCAGCTTTGCCTGAGCAATCTGCTCCACTGTAGCATCTGTGACCTCGGCCGACTGTGGTAGCACACCGGCCTGCCTAGTGCCTAGTCTGTATGCTCTGCTGGGGCGAGGCAACTGCCCATGTGCCACAAGCTAACTCATCGAATAGACTGGGAACTCTGTAGCTGACCTCGTAAGGGTGACTCTCATGACACCTGACCTAGTCTTGGCAACTATCAAATAAGAGATCCAATAAGTAAACTGTAGCTGCCAATGACCCCTGAACCCAGCAGCTATAATATCCTCAAGCTCGCTCACTATCAAATCCCAGAGGTTGAACTTGTCCTTCCTGACAATATGGGCAAGGAACCATAGTTGTAGGCGAATGATCGTATCTCGGGCTCCAATCCGAGGGAGGATAGTCCGTCTGAGTACCTCGTGGAGGATCCGAGCCAAAGGAGTAAGGTCACATGGCGTACGGCTCGAACCCTCAGTGAACAGCTGCTGAAAACATGGCCTCACGAAGTCCGTGGATGGCACTATACCATCGTGAGGTCGGCGAGGGGCCTCCTGATCCCCATAGCAAAGACTGTGGATCCTGGTAGGTGAGGACTCAAGGTGGAAGAGCTCTCTGAATCTAGCAGCTGTAAGCCTGAAGTCACGTCCCTGAAATCCGAAGTGGAGAAACTCGTGATCAGGTGAGATCCACAGAGAGGCGTAGAACTGATATACCCAATCCTTCTGATATGCCCCTGACCGTCCCATCAGATCTGTCAGACCCTGGATATACTGGAGGTGCTGCACGATCTCTGGACCACCGATCCCCTCTATATGAGCAGATGGGCACACCCTGTGGGCCCTGAGAGGAGCATCAGTGTCTATATATGCTCTGTAGAAATCCTCGTGCACTGTAGTATAGATCTCTCGTCCGGCACGGGGGGTCCCTCTGAGGTGGGAACCAGGACTGGAAGTCAACAAACCGAAGCAACTGAACTTGCTTCGCTGTAAGTGCACAAACCTGGTGCCTCACGGGGTCTGGGAGCCGGGGTCCTGGAGGGCTAGGTGGTGCACCTGAGCCTCGGGATCGGGTCACTCGACGGCTCATCAGCTCTCCAATAGAAGAGTGGCCCGCGGTCTCTGTCGGCTCAGTCGCTGGGACTGGCGCTGTGTCTGGTGCCTCTGTAGCCTTGACGGGCTCTGACTCTGGAGGTGGAGGGGACTCATGACGCGCTCCACGGCGAGGCGAGAGCCTCAAGCCGGCGCGACGTCCTCCTCGCTCCGCTAACTCAGCTGCCTCCGCCACTGCTAGCGCGGCTACCGAATCTGGATCCATCGCTGGCCTCTTGCGCTTCCGTGAGATAACCTTTTGTTTTCCCTTTCCCCGGTCAGTGGGTGGACGCGGTGGAGGTGGAGGGTCACCACCACTACCAGGAACTGGACCTGCATTCTTCGTCCTTGACATTTCTCAACCTTTGCAAACAAACCACTGACAGGAATACTCAAAGCACCGATCACTGACACTCAAACACTGACAAGCTCACTGCCCACTGACAACAGCCACTGACAAGCTCAGAACCAAAAAACTGAAAGAGTGGCACGCCGGCCCTAGACTGTCCTCGCGAGGCTTTGCCTCGGTCCGTACTCGCGGGCTTTGCCCCGAGTCTACTGTCACTGCTCTGACTGACACGCTGACCCTCTGACCAACTGACCCTGCTTGTGAGAAATAGATAGGATTATACCATAAGCATTTAACTAGAGGTAAGAGTCTATTGGAAGCATGAAATTAGGAAAGGATAGATCGCAAAATTTTCAACTGCCATACCTCGAACCTCTGACCAAGAAGGAGAGAAGAGGAAAGATCCTCGATCGTTCAACCGCAATCCGCAAACCTCAATCCGCACTCTAATCAAGGCAAGGTAGGGTTTAGGTGGTGATAGAGAATGCCGAGGTGAATTGCAATTCACAGGGAAAAAGAAACACAGGATTTGAATTTCACCTTGATGCGCAAACGAGATTAGTCAACCTCCAACAGGGATTAGAGGAGAGCTCGTCGGCAGGGGCACTTCTGCATGGCTAGGTGGAGAGGCTTTGGCGCTAAGGTGAAGATCCCGGGCGCGGTGACTGGTGGTGCAGGGGGCGACGTCGGTGGAGCTTCCAGTGGCGCAGAGAGTGAAGGACGGCGGCGCAAGGGCGGCGGCGCAGTGCTGTGGCAGGTGGCGCGCAGGGAGGTGGAGTGGCGGCGCAGGAAGAAGGCGGCGGAGCAGGAAGGGTCCTCAACGGCGAAATCGCGGCGGCTAGGGTTTGGAAAACAGTGCGGCGGCGAACGGAGGAACAGAGGAAGAGTCGGGGATTTTAAAAAAAATTCGCCATTAAGTTCGCGACGGACGCTCCGTCAGACTGCGAGGGACGCTCCGTCAGACTGCGACGGACGCTCGGGGAGCGTCCGACGGCATCGTCCGTCGGGCTTCCAGAACAGATTTGAAACGCCCAATCGCATTGACCGCGACGGACGCTTGGGGGAGCGTCCGTCGCCCTGTTAGCGGGCAACTTTAATCTCCGGACGATCGCGACGGATGCTGAGGCAATTGACACCGAGCGTCCGTCGGCAGCGTTGGACGCCTTAAAAATAGAATTTTTCAAATTTTCTTTTTGCGTCTTTCTCCCAACCAAGTTCCAATCCCAATAAGATCCAAATAACACTTGATTGGACTTGATATGAGAACTATCTCTCAAACACTCATTTTCAACTAGTTTGCCATAGGCTTAACTTATATTTTTTTAGCTCAAAATATTCAAATGGAAGCGCCAAGGAGTCATCATATGGCCACAAGAGGGGTATTGAAGTGACTTGAGCTTGGAATGCTCCCCCTAAGTGGACTATCATAGAGGATGCTCAAGAAACTTAAGGTTGCAAGTTTAGGTTGCTTGCAAGTTTAAACCGCGGTTAAGCTTTGTCACACGCTTTGAGGGTGGTTATCTTAACCGCGTTAGCCAAGCCTATGTGCATTACCATATTAAACATGTTATATTACATATGAATGCAAGGTTCACACAAACTCATCTTATAGTGAAATTAGAGTGATCAAGCACATTTAACTCGCTCCTCAACCTACAAAAGGTTGTTTCATCGAGTGGTTTAGTGAAGATATCCGCCAATTGCTCTTCGCTCTTAACTCCAACTAGTGTTATGTCTTTCCTAGCCACATGATCTCTAAGAAAGTGATGGCGAATATCTATGTGCTTGGTGCGAGAGTGTTGAACCGGGTTGTTTGCAAGCTTTACGGCGCTTTCATTATCACACAAAAGTGGAACTTCTTTTAAAAACACGCCGTAATCAAAGAGTGTTTGGGTCATATATAAGATTTGTGCACAACTTGCTCCCATGGAAATATATTCCGCCTCGGCAGTTGACAATGCCACACTATTTTGCTTCTTTGAGGACCAAGAAACAAGTGATCTTCCTAGCATGTGGCACCCGCCGGAGGTACTCTTCCTATCAACCTTACACCCGGCGTAATCCGAATCGGAATAGCCAACTAGTTGGAAGGGAGCTCCTTTGGGATACCAAAGACCCATGCTAGGGGTGTGCCTTAAGTACCTAAGGATTCTTTTAACCGCACAAAGATGCGACTCCTTAGGGTTTGCTTGAAACCTAGCACACATACACACACTAAACATGATATCCGGCCTAGAAGCGGTGAGGTAAAGTAAACTACTGATCATATAACGATAAAGAGTTTGGTCAATCGGTTTACCTCCCTCATCGAGATCGAGATGCCCATTAGTAGGCATTGGAGTCTTAATTGGCTTGCAATCCTACATCTTGAATTTCTTGAGCACATCATAAGTGTACTTCTCTTGAGATATGAAGGTGCCCTCCCTCAATTGCTTCACTTGGAAGCCAAGGAAGAAGGTTAGCTCGCCAATCATCGACATCTCGAACTCCTTGGACATCAATGCACCAAATTCCTTGCTATGACCTTGGTTTGTTGACCCAAATATAATGTCATCGACATATACTTGGCAAACAAAGATCTCTCCATCTAGCACCTTGGGGAAGAGTGTGGTATCCACTTTCCTGATCTTGAAGCCCTTCTTGAGTAGGAAGTCCCTTAGCCTCTCATACCAAGTCTTGGAGCTTGCTTCAATCCATAGAGTGCCTTGGACAACCTATACACATGATTAGGACAATTTGGGTCTTCAAACCCGGGAGGTTGTGAGACAAAAACAAGTTCATTAATGAAACCATTTAGAAAGGCACTCTTCACATCCATTTGAAAGAGTTTCATTTTATGGTGTGAAGCATATGCCAAAAGGATACGAATGGCTTCTAGTCTTGCAACCGGTGCAAAGGTCTCCCCAAAATCCAAGCCTTCAACTTGGGAGAACCCCTTTGCCACCAATCTTGCCTTGTTTCTCACAACCACGCCTTGATCATCTTGCTTGTTCCTAAACACCCACTTGGTGCCAATGATTCTTGCTCCTTTGGGCTTTTCTACTAGTGTCCACACTTCGTTCCGGGTGAAGTTGTTCAACTCTTCATGCATGGCGTTCACCCAATCCGGATCTGCAAGTGCATCCTCCACACTAGAAGGCTCAACAAAGGAAACAAAGGAGTGATGTTCAACATAAGAAGAAAGTTTAGATCGAGTTGTCACCCCCCCTTGATGGACTCCCTATGATGAGGTCTTGTGGATGAGCTTGAAGCATAGGAGTAGATCTTCTATTAATCTCTTGGGGAGGAGGTTGTGGTGCTTCAACATTGCTTGCTTCGGCCTCGGCTTGATCTTGAGGAATGTGAATATCTTCTTGAGCTTCCCTCACTTGGTCTCCATCATCAACTTGAGGCGTGTGGGGTGGAGAAGGATCTTGATTTGCTTCATCTTCAACTTCTTCCACCTCTTGCGGGTTGATAGAACCAATTGGCATATTCTTCATTGCCTCCCTCAAGGGTTCACCACCTACATCATCAAGATTTTCATGCTCTTCATGAGAGCCATTAGTTTCATCAAACTCCAAGTCATACGTTTCTTCAACTAAGCCGGTGGCTTTGTTAAATACACGGTATGCCTTGGATTTAAGTGAGTATCCAACAAGGAAACCAATGTCACATCTTCTTTGGAACTTGCCCAAGTGTTGGCGCTTCTTGTAGATGTACACTTTGCACCCAAACACTCAGAAAAAGGATATATCCGGTTTCTTCCCATTCACAAGCTCATAGGGTGTCTTCTTGAGAAGCCTTTGGACAAATAGCCGGTTGGCCGCATAGCATGCGGTTTTGATTGCTTCGGCCCAAAACTTCTCGGGGGTGTTGTATTCATCAAGCATTGATCTTGCAAGAGTGATAAGTGTCCGGTTCTTTCTCTCTACTACACCATTTTGTTGAGGAGTGTAGGTGGCGGATACTTCATGCTTGATCCCAACTTCATCACAATAGTCTTCAATCTTGGTGTTCACAAACTCGGTCCCATTGTCACTTCTTATCTTCTTGATCTTCACATCAAACTCATTTTGGGCTCTAGTTGCAAACTTCTTGAATATTGATTGAGTTTCTCCCTTGTCTTGAAGAAAGAACACCCAAGTGTATCTAGAGTAGTCATGAACTACAACCAAGCAAAAGAGATTGCCACCAAGGCTAGCATAGGTGGTAGGTCCAAATAGATCCATGTGGAGTAGCTCTAGGACTCTTGAGGTTGACATGAAAGCTTTGGTTGGATGAGTGTTTGCCACTTGCTTGCCGGCTTGACATGCACTACAAAGTTTGTCCTTCTCAAACACCACATCCTTCACACCTCTAACCAATTCCTTCTTGACAAGCTTCTTCAAAGTTGACATTCCCACATGTGCTAATCTTCTATGCCATAGCCAACCCAAATAACTCTTGGAGAATAGACATGTTTGCAAACTAGCTTCATTTGAGGTGAAGTCCACTAGGTAGAGATTGTTGTGTCGAAACCCTTTGAATATTAAAGATAAATCTTCAATCTTGGACACAACTACCTCATTTGGAGTGAAGAGACAATGGAAACCAAGATCACATAGTTGTCCCACCGATAGCAAGTTGAAGCTCAATGATTGTACTAGCAAGACATTTGATATTGATTGATCATTTGAGATTGCCACTTTGCCTAGACCTTGCACTTTGCCTTTTGAATTGTCCCCAAAGGTAATCTTGTCTTGCCCTTCACAATCTTCCTCAAGTGTGGTGAACATCCGGGAGTCACCGGTCATATGTTGAGTGCATCCACTATCAATCACCCAATGACTTCCACCGGTCTTGTAGTTCACCTACACACAAGCAACTTGGAGTTAAGCTTGTTGTTTGGGAACCCACACTTGGCGAGGTCCCATAGCCTTGTCCACCAACTCCTTAGCAACCCATAGCACTTTGGGCTTGTTCTTCATCTTTGGACCGAGAAATACAACTTGAGGTTTACCCTTGGAGTCCTTGTTGATGATGAAGTGTGCATCATGAGCGAAAGGCCTTATGTGCTTGGGCAAGGTCTTGGGAGGTGGAGTCTTGCATTGGGATTGAAGGTGACCCTCTTGACCACATCCAAAGCACTTCTTGGGCTTGGGCTTTGGTGTGTCATAGTTGCTTCTCATGGCCTTGTTCTTGTAATAGTTCTTGGCTTCTATCTTGACCTTGGCCTTCATGATTTGGTTCTCCTTGAACCCAATACCGGTCTTGTCGGTCTTCATGATAGTGTTCATCAAGAGCTCACTTTGAAGGTTGTGGCCCTTGGTGAACTTCTCCAATCCACTTGTAAGCTTGATCTTCTCAACCTTGAGCTTTGCATTTTCCTCTTTGAGAGAGTTGATTAAGGTCATTGCATCTTTGTCATCTTGTTTGGCCGACTTGATAGTGAGTGGCTTGCTTGCCTTGAGGTTGATTAGCTCTTCCTTGAGCTTGGAGTTTTCTTGCCTCATCTTTACATAGTCATCATGCTTGTCGGCCTCAACTATCTTCTTGCCCTTGCACTTAGCATTTTGCTCACTAGCAACTTCATCAAGCAAGTCCTCACAAGAAGTAGCTATATCACACTTAACAACCGGGTTAATAGCAACATGTGTAGCAAGATCGTTTGAAAGCAATTCATTAGCTATCACAGGTGTGCCATGTTCATTCTTAACTTGGTTGTAGTCATCTTTTAGCAAGTTGTATCTTGTATGGAGCTCTTGTGTTGACCTCTCAAGCTTATCATGTTTCTCATTAGCTTGCTTGAGTGAGGCTTTGAGCTCCCTAGTGCTAGATGATAGAGATTTGTTCTCAAGCTTCAATTCATCATTAGCACTAGACAAGTCATCAAGCTTAGCATGCAAGTTATCATTGGCTTTCTCTAGTGATTCACTTTTGCCTTTATACTTCCTAATGAGCTTAGTATATTTGTTGCAAATTACAATTAGCTCATCATAGGAAGGTGCCTCAAACTCATCATCACTATCATCACTAGAGCTAGCCTCATCATCACTATCCTCTTTTTGTACCTTTTTGTCACCTTTAGCCATGAGGCATAGGTGTGTAGAGGATGAACCTGGAGATGATGGAGGGGGTGGCGGTGGAGTAGATGAACCAATCACCAAGGCAGCCACCTTCTCTTCTTCACTTTCATCTCCGGATGAGTCACTTGAGTCTTCAATGTCGGTAAGCCAATCACCAACAATGTAGGCTTTGCCATTCTTCTTCTTCTTGTGGAAGTTGAAGTTCTTCTTCTTCTTGAATGGCTTGTCATCCTTCTTCTCCTCATCATTTGACTCAACCTTGTTGCCCTTGTTGTACTTGAACTTGTTGTTAGCTTTCTTGTTCTTGTACTTGTCTTTCTTTTCTTCGGGGCAAGCATGAGCCAAGTGTCCAAGTTTGCCACAATTGTAGCAATCCATCTTGGAGAGGGGCTTTCTTGAAGAGCTTGTGAAGAATTTCTTCTTTGAGTCAAACTTGACTCCATTCTTGCTTAGCTTCTTCAACATCTTGGTTGTTTTCTTCACCATAAGAGCGAGATCATCATCATCATCATCATCATCATCGCTTGTGCTCTCATACATGACTTGCATCTTGTACTTCTCCGAGGAGGATGCCTTGAGTGCCAAGTCCTTCTTCTCCTCCTTCTCTTTTTCTTTCTTCTTGGAGGAGGAAGATGAGCCACCATCACCAATCTTCATGTACATCTTATGGGCATTGATCTTGCCCAAAATTTGTGTTAGTGTAGCGGTGGAGAGATCTCCTTGGTGAAGCACCGTGATGATGTGGCCATACTTCTCAATGGGCAAGACACAAAGAAGCTTGTGTACCACATCGGCCGGTTCCATTTGGTTGAGACCGAGCCCATTCAATTCCTCTACAATAATGTTAAGTTGTGAGTACATTTCATTTGCATTTTCATTTGCATGCATAGAAAAAGAATTGAGCTTAGCCATAACCAAGTGATAGCGTTCTTCACGCTCACTCTTTATGCCTTCGTGAAGTGCACAAATAGTGGTCCACAACTAAAATGCGTCTTTGGCATTACGCACTCGGTTGAAGACATCCTTGCTAATGCCACGAAAGATAATGTTCTTAGCCTTGGCATTGTGCTTATCAAAGTTGAGGTCCTCCGCGAAGAGGGTGCCTCCCTTTGTGGCGGCTTTGAGCACGCCCACGTCAACGGCCTCTAGATAGGCCTCCATATGAACTTTCCAATAAGGAAAGTCGTCTCCATCGAACATGGGAGGTGGTCCATCTCATTGAGCATTGTCTTGGCCATCTCAACAAAGATCTAATTCTTGCGCTCAACAACACCCTTCTGCTGGGGAGTGTGAGGAGAGGAAAATTGGTGATCCAAACCCAAAGAAGAGCAAAAGGTCTTAAATTGAGCATTCTTGAATTCTGTGCCATTGTCACTACGGATAGCTCTCATGGCATTCTTAGGTAGCTCATTTTGTAACCTCAAAATCAGATCACGCACCAGTGGAAAAGCCTCATCCTTACTCTCCAAAAAGAACACCCAATAGTATCTCGAGTAGTCATCAACAACTACAACCACATACCACTTCCCTCCTTCCAACCTAACCCGAGCTGGATCAACTTTGTCCATGTGTAAGAGCTCGCCGAGTTGTTTGGTCATAATCTCAATCACAGGAGGATGGGAAGCTGCAACCATCTTGCCATGCCTGCAAGGATGTCAAACCAAGTCCTTCTCAAACTTCAGCTTTGACAATCCTTGGATAAGGTCCATTGAGCTAAGCCTTGCAAGCAAGTCAAAACTCAAATGTCCCAATCTCCTATGCCACTTCCAAAGATCGGAAGAAGAACCGGCAAGAAGACAACGAGAAGGTCCAGAAGAGATAGAAAATTCCACACGAAAAAACTTCCCGAAGGGTAAAATCCGGCAAACAAGCTCACCCTGAGAGTCCAAAATCCGAGAAAGATTAGGATTAAAACTCACTTCAAAACCATCATCAAGGAGTTGCGAAACCAAAAGAAGGTTAAAATGCAAATTCGCAACCAAAGCAACATCCTTGAGAACAAAAGACGAATTTACTCATATTGACCCTCGGGAGACAACCTTACCTTTACTCTTGTCCCCGAATGTAATGTACTCGGTGTGGCGCACGGGGTTGAGGCTGAAGAACCACTTAGCACTTCCGGTCATATGGCGTGAGCATCCGGAATCCACAAGCCAAGTTTCCTCCAGTCCTCCTTCCTACATCAACAAAAAGACATAGGGTGAGCAAACGGTGCAACACTGGGGTTAGTAAACTGTGAAGGATACCAGTGTTGTCCCATTTGCCCAAAGAATGGGTTAAGAGAAAAAAAAACATCTCCTGTCCCATGGGGGGATAGCGATCACCACGATAGGGAAAACGTGGTCCACTAGCGATGGGTAGAGTGAAGCCACCGCCACTAGGCCCGTAGTCGTATGGGTCAGGACCGGTACCCTGCCAGGCACGACCACCATGTGGTCTCGCCTCCTGAGGCCTAGCACCTTGAGGCATTGCACTTCTAGGCCTAGTAGTGTGCCTCCGAACTTCCGGTTCACGCACCCCAACTGGTGGGTGGTACATGTCCTGGTTGTTCAACTCAACCTGCCTTCGATCATCTCTCTTCCTCCTAAAGCAAAACTCAGTCAAGTGCCCATCCCGCTTACAATACTCAGAATGGTACCTCACTGCACTCTTGGTAGGCACTCTCTTGTTGGTTTGGGTGGTTCTAGCTTTCTTAGGAAGGGGGTCACTAGAGATGTCGGGCAATGTGTCAAGTGGGTTCCGAAGATGATTTGGTTTGGCAATCCACAATTGCTTCTGTGGAGTGGTTTTGGGTGGCTCTTCAAACACAACATCTCTCATAGGAAACTCAGAGGGGTTGGTAGGCTTAGGTGGAGTGATCTTGGTAAGCTTGGGAGTTGTGGTGGGTTTTTCACTCTCGCTCAAACCACTGCACTCACCGATCTTACCAAACATGCTATCGTCCTTCCCACCTATAGCAAAGCCTACTCCCGTACTGTCAGCCCGCTTGCATTGGCTAAGCAGCATTCCCAACTGCGGCTCTCGGCAAGACACCCAGCTCAAGATGGACCGAAGGTATGTGTTTTCCTCCTCGGTATGCATCTTGTCGTGTCTGCACGACGCGATCTCAAGCTCCAAAGCCTCAAAGCGATCTGACTCTTTAGTGCTATCTGAGCTGACCTTCTCTAACACAGTGATCCTAGCATCCTTTTGTGCCAGCTCAGAACGCAAGTCTAAGCAAGACTTGCACGCACCAAGTAAGCTAGGCCTAGCCTTCAGCTCACTAATCTCCTCAAGTAGAGTGCCATACTTGTCCAGAAGTGTGACAAGATCAGACATGTGGATGGCACAAGCATCACACTCTACCTCCTCGGTAATCACCACTTTTGCCCTAGCAAACTCTAGCTCATGAAGCGTGCTTAGATACTTAGCCTTAAAGTCGTTTCTCTCACACGCGGCACGCTTGAGCAAAACATCCTGACTAAGCAAGGTGTCGTTTAGAGACTCAAGCTCAGCAGAGAGAGAATCGAGGGTGGGTGATACCTCGGGTGTGTCGGAGTCGTAGTCGGAGTCGTTCTTGCGTTCGCCGATCTTGCTTACTTCGATCGCCATGGTGCAGAAGCCACTGTGCTTGGCGTCAGCGTAGAAGTAGAGGTCGTTGAGCTTGTCCGCAACCTTTTCCCTTTGACTCATCGTCACTCGAGGAAGAACCTCCGTTGGAGGAGGCATCAATGTCGCTGAGGGAGGCGAGGAAGGCTCGGTGCTTGGCCTTCACCTTGTGAATCACCTTCTTCGAGGATCTCCGGTTGTAGCCGCCCTTGGCCTTGTGCTTGTCTTCGAAGTGGTGCTTGCGCTTGTCCTTGCGCATGGTGAAGTCACCCGCAGCTTTCTTGGGGCAGTTTGCGATGAAGTGATCCTCATCACCGCAATGGTAGCATGTGACACCCCAGAGTCCAAACGGCTCAGATCCACTCTGCACGATGAGCGAACCACACCCACCACCATCCCACTTAAGCTTTCATCCTCGCTTCGCTTAAAAGTATTAGCCCGGGGATGGTGGGATGGACTCTAGAAGCCTTATATGTTGGTCTATCCCACCCTAAACAACCAAGGTGGGACTAAACCCTCCACAATATCTCATTAATACACATGGGCCACTACGGGCCAAACGGGCCGGATGTGACATAATCCCACCCTAAACAACCAAGGTGGGACTAAACCCTCTACAATATCTCATTAATACACATGGGCCACTACGGGACAAATGGGCCGGATGTGACATAGCACCCCTTGGCCGAGCCACCACGTCATCGGTTCAAACGGTTGTTATGAAACCGTGAGAACCTAGTGATGACCAAAGCCAGCTTGTTCCTTTGTCACAGAGATTGAAGACAAAGATAAAAAAGAGTGTGAAGGGTTAGAGGAAGAAGAAGACACATCGTCAGGGCCGGAAACCAACGCCATAGATGGGTTCGACGGATTCTCAAGCTTGGCCCGGGTCAGGTGGTCAATCTCCAAGGACTTGAGCTCGCTGAATAGCTCATCCATGGTCAGGGCATCATAGCCCGGTGACTTCTGAATGGCAGTCACCTTCATCTCCCACACCTTCCGATCAAGAGCATGCAAAATCTTGATAGCCAACTCATGATCATCATAAGACAAGTTGGCACGATTAGCATGCATCTTGTTGACAATAGATTGGAAGCGAGTGAACATCCCGTCAATAGATTCGTCGGTCAACTGAACAAAGCTCTCGTACTCTCTACGGTATGTGTCAAAGAGTCTGGACTTGATCTGAGGGGTTCCGTCATGATATCTCAAGAGTGTTTGTCAGATCTCCCGTGCCGTAGTGAGACTAGAAACTCGCTCAAACTCAGTAAGAGACAAACTCGAGAAGAGAATGCTACGGGCTCTTGCGTTTGACGCATGTTGTGTAATCTGGGCATCGGTGATCCGAGCGCCAAGAACCACGTAGTCCTCATTCTCACAAATCTCCCAAAATTTCGTATCAAGCCCTTGGAGGTAAGCGGACATGCGCACCTTCCAATTGGCGAAGTTAGTTCCATCAAAGAACGGAGGTTTGCCAGCACCTCGCTCCATGTCGCCTTCGCGGATCAAGAACCGTGTAAGGTGGATTGGTCCTTCACCGACTCTGATACCAATCGAAGGACCGGAAACGGTGACCAGAGGGGGGGTGAATGGGAGCCAAATAAAAATTCTTTTTGGAAGATCTTGACTATTGTCCCAAACACAATCCTAAGAGAAAACTAGGCTCATGACCCACAAGTGGGTGGAAGCTCTAGGAGATGTCCTAGGAACACAGCAGAGCTATCCACGAACCCGGAGAAACAAATCATGAAGCAAACAGACAAACACAGCGGGCAATAGTGGCATCGGACTCTGTGAAGTAGGGCGACAGACGTTGGAGGCTGGAGACGGACGCTCTGGCAGAGGGCGTCGGACACTGAGCGACAGACGCTTAGGAGAGCATCCGTCGGCCTAGCAGAGAATGCTACAGAGAGGAAATCAGGCGGCTGGGCGTCGGACGCTTCTGGCGCGGAACCGACGGACGCTGAGGAGCGTCCAACGCAAAACGAATAGAGAGCGTGTTAAACGCAAAAACCAACGGACGCTTTGACGCGTGGTTGACGGACGCTAGAGAGCGTCCAGCGCCGACATGACTCACGCAAACAAGGCAAGCGACGAACACTGACGTCAGCACGACCTAGCGTCTGGCGCCTCCCGATGGAGCATCTGGCGCCCCGAGCAGAGCACAGGAAAAAGTGAAAAATGATTCTCTCTCTGCCAAATCTTCCCAAAACCTAACCAAATGTTCTCCACTAGTAACCTAACTTGGTAGGCATGTTTCTAGTATTGTGGAGGAGCTATCCCAAAGAAATCATCGCTCAATTTGGGTTCAATTGACGAGAAACAATGATTTGGAGGGAGAAAGCAAGAACCGAAGAACACGACAAAGAAAACGCCCGATCTGTGTACTTGTGAGGTTTAAGGAGAATTCCTTCAGTGCAAAGATGCACCTCATGATTACGAACAACTTGGTTCAAACGGATTTTGCAAAGCTTCTCTCAATCAAAAGTTCTCATCTCGGGAACAAGAAAAAGATAGAGAGTGGCAAAAACCAAATCACGAAGAACACAAGCAAATGGAGACTCGATCAAGAAATCAAACGTGCCATGGTACTTAGAGAGTCGGGCCTCCGATTCCCACCAAAAGATTCACGAGTTCTTACAAAGGTTGGAGAGATCAACCTAGGGCCCTCATGAACTAGAGAGAGGTTAGAGAGAGAGTTGGGGCAAATGAAAGGAGTTCAAGAGGTCGGATGAGGGATACTGTCGACAAAATATGCGTCACAGTCTACCTAGGGGGTACCCTACGGTAGTAGATTGTAGGTGGAGGTCTGGCGACGATGATCAAGCGTAACACAGAGAGCGTAGACACGGCGATTTATACACGTTCAGGCCGACAAATCGCCGTAATACCCTATGTCATGTGTTCTAGTGGCTGGATTGATGTGAGTATTAGGTTACAAGATCCGTAGATGATCTGAGAGAGAGATTTTGGAGGGGGTCCCTGCTCGCCTTATATAGCCGGGGAGCAGGGTTACAGTTTCCATATCCTAACAGATTACAATCGGTCCCTTAAGGCAAGGGATCCGAGTCTATCTACTAGGATCTTCCTTGGAGAGCAAGACTTCTTCGGAGTCCTTGGCGAGCACGACGGGCTGGTCATGTGCCGCAAGGCCTCGTAGTCTGGGCCGTCTTCTGGTCGGTAGGCCTATAAGGTCCCTAGGGATATGCCGAGGTAATATCCCCAAAAAGTCCCCGAGCACGTTGTATTCTTCCGGCGAGCCCGCAGCGTTATCCTTGGAGGTGTTCAGCTGGTCACCATCATGCGCCATGGTCGTCGTGAAGCCCCGACCAGGCTGCCTGGTCGAGGTGCTGCTCGAAGAAGCCTCCCGACCAGGTCGGGCTGGTCGAGAGCATCATAGCTTTATGTGCGAGCTGGTCGCCTCGTCGGATGTTGCGGCTGCTTGTTGGGAGGATGTGACGTGCTGAAGAAGAAAAACTTTTCAAAAGTCCTTTCCTGGTGAAGTGTACCCACTTAGGTTCTGCAAGAACAACAAAAACAGCAGGTGCTTTGTCGAGAACAAAATCAGTACATTCACCGCTAGGTGATGTGTACCCAATTAGTCCCCAAGCATGGTAACAGGTGAAGTATGCACGTGGTGCCAGGCTTTATAAAAAGATGCATAAGGTATGTAAAAAATTGAAGTGTGAGTTTTATGTAAAACGACTACGAATACCCGTAGTCCTCGAGCCTGATGTAAGAAACTGAAAGCTTCTTGTATCAGGATCATATATTGAAAAGTTTAAAAACTGAAATATGAGTTTAGTAAGAAACCACTGCGAATACCCGTAGTCCCCAAGCCTGATTTGAGGAGCCTAGGAGGTGCTTGCATCGGGGTCATATTGCTTGATTCGCAGTCCCCGGGTGTCAATCCCCGGGCGTTGTCCTGCTTTGCGTGGCCCTTCTGTACTGTGGGCGCAGTCCCTAGCGTGGCCCTTCTGTACTGTGGGCGCAGTCCCTAAGCCTTGCTCGGTGTGGTATTGGACGAAGTCCTTGAGTCTGGTCGGGAATGCAACCAGGCAGCCAAATCGTGGTTATTGTCTGATGGGGTCCCCGAGTATCCTTGTTGACAACCAATTTTGTGTTGCTTGCCGACCAGAATACTGCAGCCATGGTACTGTAGCTGCAAAAAAGAAATCATAACAAGGTTGCACATCCAGTCCCTGAGACTGTAGTGTTAGTAGATACAACTAGCCGTAAATTGGGGAAATTAACTAGAAGTAAACATATAAGGAGAACGAAAAGGAAGTAAATGGGCCAAATTAACCATGCAATCAGTGGCCCAAGTCGCGGCGCAGAAGGTGGGCATGGCGGCTCCTTATTTGATCATTGCAGTTTCCCAAAAACCCTGGGAGGTGGAGCGTCGCACCCCTAGGTATAAAAGGAAAGCAGCGGTGGCGGTGGTTTCCACATCTTCGTTTTGCGTTCGAGTGTCTCGCATTCTTCAATCTGCTTTCCTTCCTGCTCCTTGCGCCACCGCGAATCTTAGTCTTTTTCCCTTCTTAACCTAGCGATGGCTCCCAGAAGGAAACCAAATACTCGTTCATCGACGAAGAAGGGGGGAAGGTCCCCAAGGATGAAGGATGTGCTTCCAGATTGGACCAAGTATTGGGCCAAGTGTACCCTGAAAGAGGAGGATATCTAGCTTCTCGTTATTCCTGGCATTCTTCAGGATAAGGCCCTCGTTGATTGGAGGCCGACGACCGGGGAAGAGTTCCCAACTCCTAACACCGGTGAGCTCGTCGTCTTTGAGCCTTTCTTCTGGCGTGGCTTCGGGGTACCTGTCCACCCCTTTCTTCACGGTCTCCTGGAGTTTTACAAGATTGCGATATGCAACTTCCATCCCAATTCTGTATTGCACATCACGATTTTCGTACATTTTTGCGAAGCATATTTGGGGATTGAACCGCATTTCGAGCTGTTTCGCTATTTCTTTCGCCTCAAGCCGAATGGGACCGCCGCCTCCCGAGTTGTTGGCTCTGTGTATCTTCAACTCCGGGAGGGCATGGCAGATGTGTATCTTGCTACTCTGCTGCCTTCTAAGGTAGCGGAGTACAAGTCCCGCTGGTTCTACATCCCTCAGGAGAAACCGTACGCGCGCGGCGACCCGACGGAAGTTCCAGTGTCGCAGCCTAGCTGGTCGGCGACTCTTTCGCTAGCGGCGATGGAGAAGGTGGAAGAGCTGCTCGCCTTAGTGGACCAGTCATCGCTTTAGGGTTTCAGTTGGTTGGAATTTCATTATGAGGCGTTGTCAACCTTGCAAGGATAAGGTTCATCCTACCTTTGTTTATACTGGTCGTCGCGACCCGACCCGGGAGACGCCGCATGGAATGGAGCCAGAAGAGGGGTTTGATCGCCTTTCTGTAATCTTTGATCTTAGTTACTCGTACATGTTGAATCCGCGGGATTCATTCCGTGCTGGCGTACCCCACCACCAGTGAGTTCTAGCTTTGCTTTTGTAGTGATCTTCTAGCTTCCGTATTCTTGGTTTTCCTTATTCTAATCTTCTTGGTCAGGATCGTGCTGTCTTCGTTTCCCAAGTCCCTTCGACAATGTGGCCTCCTAGCGTCGATCGGGCAAGGAGCATGCAAGCTATATCAGGTGGAGGTGGTTGCGACTCTTCTAGCAAGCAAGGAGTTCGTGAGCCCCTTTTTGGGAAGCGTTGGGTGCGTGACGACTGGTTCGGGAAGCGCCCAGCCAACCCACCCCGGAAGAAGGTGAAGCCGTCAGTTGGGACCGGGGGCAAGTTCATTATTAATGAAGGTGCCGCTCAGCCTCCGTCCTTGATATCTGGTTGGACCGACGAGGGGTCAGACGAGGGTGACGCGTCGGCTGTGACCGTGGATGGAGAGGGGTGTTCTGGCTCAAGTGCCAAAGTGCGCCTGCGCAAGACATCCCTGTTCCACCGCCCGCATCGGTGGCTGCCGAGAGTACTTTTGTGGAGGAATGTTCTGCCCCGTCGTCGGAGCGTCCGCCTATGGATGTGCCGTCAAGTTTCGCTGGGGAGCTTCCAGCTCGGAGCTTCGTGAGGGCGCGCCGAAAAATCAGACTTGTAAGTATTTCATCCTTGTTTTGTTTGGATCTTGGTCGCTTTTGTCGACTTGCTTATGGTGTGGTTTTTGGTAGAGCGCCTAATTCTAAGGATCCGCCAGTACCTCATGGTAATGTGTCGGACGTCGTTGTGGATGTGCGTGCCGAGCTTGGCTTAAAAGGATGTGGCGCCCCTATGCTTGCGGATTTCTCAACTTGTGAGGGGAATCCCGTTCTTGTGGATGCTGCGGGTGGTGGGTCGGCGTTTGTTGATGCTACTTCTGGGTTTGTGATAGAGGATGCCCCCACCGAACCGGTGCATGATGATATGCCGGACCTGTTAGCAACCTCAGCGCCAGGTCCGAGGCTGGAGAAAAGGAAGAGGGCGCACTACTACAGAATTGAACTTCCGCAGCGACGTCCAGGAGGTCTCCGAGGCGGGCACCTATTTTTTTCCGTCACGGTTAATCCCGCAATTTGCCATGGTGGACATTTTTTATTTACCGCGGCGGACAAAAATGTCCCCCACGGTAAATCCATTTATCGTGACGGACATCTTAAAATGTCCGCCACGGAAAATAGTCTATTAACCATGGCGGGCAATTTAAGGTGTCCGCCACGGTAAATCTATTTACCATGACGGACATGCTATATTGTCCGCCGCAGTAAACAAGTGGCCCAAACAGCCCAAATATCGACCCATTATCACGCTCCAGTATATATACGACAAGTTAGGGTTTGGGTACCTCATCCCTCACTTCATTTTTTCCTCCCGCGCCACCTCTCTCATTTTCTCGCTCTCTCACGGAGATCCTCTCTCCCCTGCCAATCAGTTGATGCTGCACCACTCAACCGTGCCTATGCTATTGTACCAGCATTTAAGTAGCACTAGCACTAGTTGGTGGCGGCGACCGGCTGGCTGGCCGGAGCAGCGGCAGCGGCGCCGACGACGGACGAGGACGGAGCGCCACGCACCACGCAGCAGCATGGAGCGCGGAGCGACGCCAGCGGTGGCGCGACACGTCGCGTGAACCACGGCGCGGGATGCGTGGGCTGTGCGGCATGGCGGCTCAGCATGGCGGCTCGGCGCGGCGGCTCTGCGCGGGCAGCGCTATGGGCCTGACGCAGGAGGTGCAGGCGGCGCTGATAGCTCGACGCTGGAGGCACTGACGGCGTGGCGACGCTGATGGCGCGACGTGGCGTGGGCGGCTCTGGCCACCGGAGCAGCGGATCTGGCCACCCGGATACCTAGCTCTGAGAAACAGTGGCGCGGCGGCGCGACGCGCGCGGATGGCGTGGGCGGCAGTGCGTCGCGGATGGCGCAGGCTGCACGGCGGCGCGGCGGTGCTGCAGCTCTGGATCTGGATGGGCTCGGCGGGCTCGTGAATGGGCTTGTCGAGCCTGTCCAATTTTTTTTTGTTTTTTGAAATTATTAACCGAGGCGGACATCCTAACATGCCCGCCTCGGTTAATCGATTTACCGTGACGGTCACTAACGTCCGCTACGGTAAAGTCACGATTTATTGTGACCTTTCAATCGCAGCAGACGCGTTTGTCCGCCACGGTAAATTCAAAACGCCCGCCTCGCAAAATAGATTTTGTAGTAGTAGCGGTGGTGCTGCTGGATGAGCCGGAGTTAGTGGAGGAGATTCCACGTGTAGGAGATGAGCCAAAACCGACGCCAGTCCAGACTTGTCGCTATGACGGTGAGGACTTCGTCGTTGTCGAGGACGACAAGGCCGAGGAGGAGGCGGCGGCTGCCACACCCCAAAATTTCTATTTTGGGTTGTGAATAGAAAACACTACATAAAATAAAAGGATTTATGATTTTCTTAAAAGTGATAAGATTTAATTAGGCTTTTAGTAAATAAAGATGTGCAAATGTGATTTTCAAAATTGTTTTCAATAGAATTTGAAAGGGGTGTTGCATTCATGCCTTTGCATTTAATTTTATTGAGTAAAAAACAATTTGTTAAAACTCGGTTTTGGTCCAAAGTGATTTTGATCTATTTATAAAATAAAAAGAGTTTTTAAAAGTTTTTCTTAAAACAAGTTCAAAGTTTCATTTTCAAAAACTAAGAAAATGATTTATAAAGTGTTTCAAAATTTGTTTGGTTTCAAAAGGATTTGATTTGGTTTTCAAATGAAATTACAAAACAAAAGAAAAGAAAAAAGGCTTTATTTTATCTCCTTCCCTCTCTCTCTCTCTCTTTCTGGCCCAGTTCAGAAGCGAGCCCAGTCCTCTCCACTCCCTCACCCGCACCCACCTCAGCACCGTGGCCCAGCTAGCCGGCCCAGCATCTCGGCCCAGGCGGGAGCTCACTCCCCCACCGCAACCCTCTCCCCCTCTCTATGCCATGTGGGCCCAGGCTGTCGGCGCCAAAGCCAAGCCACGCACCCTCCCTCTCAATCTCTATCTCGTGGGACCGGTTCATCAGCGCTCCCGCCCGCCCTTCTCTCTCTGCCCCGCTGTCCCCACCAGTCAGCCGGCTCCCCCTTTCTTCCTCGACGCGCTAGAGATGCCGCACGACATCTTTCTCCCCCTTCACTCCCCTCCTTTACTGCACTTGATGGCGCTTGACGCCTGGCCATCAAGGGGGCCTTCAAGCCTCACCTTGACGCCCCAGTCGCGGATGTGCCCGCATTCACTGCCCCCTCCACCTATAAAGCCAGCCGCAGCGCCCCCCTTCCTCCCCTGCTCTCTCTCTATTCACGGACCACCAGCCGCTGCCGCACGCGACCTCACTGTTCAGAGCTTGCTTGTGCCATGTCGTGGGCCCTCGGAGCTTTGCCTCGACTTCACACATCCGTAACGCCCCTCACCGAATGCCTTCGCCCCATCTCTCACCGTACCGACGCTCATCGGTGGCTTCCCCTTCCGCAGAACACCGCCGCATGTCGTTAGAGCTCTCGGAGCCTCTCTAGTCCCCGTGAACGCCTCCACCGAACCTGCGGTGAATCCCTATCCCTTCCCGTGCCTTTGTCTTGGTCGATTAGGCACCGTACGCACCGAATCGAGGCACACAGAGGCCGTCGGCCATGGCGCCACCGCGGACCCCCCTGCTTCCACTGCGAAAACATCCACTCGAGTACCCCCCCCACACTCGTGCGAATGCGCTGAACCTCCCCATGTGCTTGGTTGAGTCCAAGGGGGCCGGGAATGCCTTTTCGCCGTTCTCCGGCGAACTCATGCCGTCAGAATCCATGGCACCGCCGTGGCTCCGCTACGCCGTCCGATCTGCCCCGGGCGGTCAGGATTAAATCCTGACCGAACCGGTATGCACTAGACCCGTGGATCGAGTCCACCGCGTCCGCGCACTGCGTACACACGCCCTCTGTGGACTGCGCCAACCACGCAGTGCCATGTGGCACTCTACGTCGGCGTGACGTCAGCACGACGTCAGCACCACCGCCACATCCCTGCGGGTTTGCAGATAAACCCCCCCTCTTTCCAGAAATTGACCCGCATTTCAATCCAGTTTAGAATCATTCTTTTTAAGTCCTGTTTTGTTCTGATCTAGCCCCTGAGCTTTTGGAAAATGGGACCCACACTCCAGAGCCTTTTCCTTTTCAGTTTTATTTATTTAAAGATCCAAAATGAGTTCCTTTTATTTACAGATCTGTCATCCAAATTCAAAAGCTTATATCTTTTGTGTTTTAACTCCGTTTTGACCCGTTCAAATTGCGTTAGATTCATAAAATATAAACTACAGTTTAGGATCCTTTAATACTATGTTAATATCTCTGTAATTTCATGGTTAATCTCTAAATTGATTAAAAACTATGCAATTTGCTTTATAAATAAAATAAATAGTTCTACTTTAGTTTTCAAATCTAAATGTAAGTTTGACTTAATCCAACTTGGGTATTTCTCTGAAGTACCTTATCTACCCTTTTACATAACTAAAACTAATAAAGCCCTTAGTTCTCTTTTTAAAAGCTAATCTTCCGTTAGTTGTATATTTTTAACCGTAGCTCCGTTTTAGGTGGTTTTTGCGCTTACGAGTTCGTAACAACGCGTAGAATACGTTAGTTACCTTTATAGTGTGTTTTTGTAATATTTGGTGTACTGTTTTTAGGATCTTTTGTGATGCTTGTGACGTTAGATGTGGAGCTTTGCAAGGATGTTTCAAAGGGAAAGTTGAAAGTTTGAGCAAGCATATGGAAGGCAAGAATAACATGGGATCTTCCTTGTTGTCCTATTCACCTTAAATACTAAATTCATATGCATGTGTCTACCTTGTTAACACTAATGATTTTCCTAGATATTTGATATCCTATACCTTGTCACCTTTTGGGATGCATATGGGTAGCTTATGCTAGTGCTCATAAAGAATAACCACGATCGTGGATCTTGATTAATGATATATGAAATGATGATAAAATATGACTTTTCAGCAACGTGGACTATAGGTGGAACATCAGGAACTCACACCTGTATTCTCACTCATAGGGGTATTTCTATAAGCGGCCACCCAGTAAAACCGTGCTACCCCAAGTGTTATATGGCTCTGACTTTAACTAATTACCTAGTATATCTCTATCTTGTTAGAGGTTACCATTTATTGACGCATGAGGGGAGGGTCGAGGGATGTATGGCGCTTTTCCTGTCTTGGAGGCATGCATTGTGCTGCGATCACATGAGCCACAAGAAGGAGAATACCCATGCATACTTATCATCAACCTTGCGGCCCTAACTTGTTAGAGTATACTAGTGAAAGGTTATGTAGTGAAACCCTGCCACGCCTCCTAGGTAGAGGTATAGTGGGCCTTGCAAACCCTGGCAAATGGGAATCACGACTTGGGGGTAAAGATGTACAACCTCTGCAGAGTGTAAAACTATCATGATAGCCGTGCTCGCGGTTACAAGCGGTCTAGATCCTTACTATGTGATGTCCTTATGTCATAGCTCATTAGTTGTTATTTTGTCATTGATTATTATTATTGGTTCATATAAGCATTATATCTTGTTCACTTAATCATGTGGTTATTGGGCTTATGAAGATCTTGATGCTACTCAATTGCTAAAACTATGACTTATTAAAAGCAAACGCAGTTAAACCTGTGTCTATCCTTTTTGAGCCTCAGGAACCCCATAGTTATACTTGCTGAGCATGGTGAGCTGACGCTTGTTGTCATCACCTTTATATGAAAATCTCGGATGGGTACCAGATGGTGGAGCAAGTGATGTGTTACCAAAGGAGTTCCAGGAGAACTAGGCAAGTGTACCCCTAGTCAACTGTCCCTGAGGAGTATGGAGACCCGAAGATAGGAGATATAGAATAGCTTCCGCGATGTTTTGTTATAGATGTAAGTCTTGTGGTAACTATGTTTTGATATATAATAAAGCGTTTACTTTGATAATCTCCATAATTGTATATATGTTTTGTGTGGACATCCTGGGCACACATATACATAGCATTCGGTATTCTTTGGAAAACCGGCTGTTACATCGTCCATCCTTAGTGATGCGAGCGATCTGTTCGGGCGAGTCAAGGTAATTGTAGGACTTCTTCGGGTTTGGCATTGCCTCCATGCCTGCTTTGTTAAGATGTCATTGTGTGGTTGTACGGGCTTTTTAAGTCCAGAAGGGAGCGTAGGGCGATGGCCGACCAGCTTGCGAAGCTAACTACTGAAAACGAGCATCTGCGCGGTGACATCGCTCGTGTCGAGGGTCAGTTTGTAGGGCTGGAGGAAAGCTTAGAGGCAGCACACTAGCGTGCACAGGTGTTACAAGCCGCAATCCGAGATCGAGAGCGTGAAAACGCGGAGCTTCAATCGCATGTTGAGAAAGTCGACGAGCTTTCCGCTCGTAAGTCTTTGTTATTCTCTGGTAGGAAGACTTGTTGCCTCAGCCGCGTGATGACTTGTCTTGTTTTTTGTGTAGAACTGCTCAGTGCTAAAGAAGCGAAATGCCTTGCGGAGGAGAAAGTCGGTGATGCCGAACGAGAGATTTACAAGATGCAAGCGATGCACGAAGGTAGCGTTTTCCTGCCTATCGCTTTGTTTGTACGACTGCCTTACTCGGTGTTTGCCGTTTCCACAGCTTACCAAGGCAACGTTTGACTTTAATTTGCAGACCTGCAGGCAAAGGTGGATTCCTACTATGGTAACTTATGGTCTTTGGTGCGGGAGATCGCCCCTGTCGCAGAGGGTGTTGATGGGCGGGTGCTCATCCCTGAGCCTGCTGATCAAGCGACCATGGAGGGTGTGCTATCAAGAGTTCGCGGTCTGTGGGTCAGACTTTGGTCCTTTACAACTTCAGCGGCGCAAAGTGTGGCTACTCATGGCCTGGCTATGTTGCAGTCGCACTACTCGAAGCTTGACCTTGGTCGGGTAGCGGCCGGGTTTGCATTAGGGATGTCGGATGAGGAGGCGGACCGTCTGGAGGTTGATGTTGATCGTGTGGCGGAGATTGTAGTTAAGGATGTTGATTTGTTTGCTGCTGGACAGCAGTAGTTTGTATCCCAGATACAAGAATTCTGATGTGTAAGTGAAAACTACAAAGCTGTATAATATCCGGGCGGTGAGGTTTTGTTTCACTTGTATGTCCTGTTGTGCCTGCTAAGTCGTGAGCCATAGCGATGAATCGTTCGACCCTGGGTTCCCTATGGCCCAGATCGTAGAGCCCAGAGCTTCTGCACGCGTAGGTGCCATAGGGATTACCAGGGAGGTACGCTGCTGGCAACCCGCAGCGCAGAGGGCGAACAACTCATGCATGCTTAGGGAGATGACAGAGACAGAACCTTTTTTGAGAGGCTTCATCGTGGCATGACTAGGGCCTGTGGAGACAATTCCTGCAAACGCTGGGCGCAAAGCCATGCTGCTTGTAGAGTCATCGACCGTACCACAATCATATACAGATTCTTGGCACATGACCTCATGGCCTTCAACATAGATGATATCTCTCGGTTGATGGAGAGACGTCATCTGAGAGGTCTATCGATATGATCATAGAGTATAGGGTAGCTACTTCTATGCGCTATGAAATCGATAGGACAGATTCGAAGGCTTCCACTTACGGCCAGGCTGTTTGGCGACAACATCGTAATGCGTTTTGGAGAGGTCATCAAACACTATGGGAGTGTTTTTGGAGAGGTCGCCGGATGTCGTGAGCCTTCTATGGTGGTCACTGAATGCCGTGAGCGTTTTGTAGAAGTTGAATTGTGTACATGAAGTATGAAAAACGTAGCACTTTATTTATTTATTGAGGGGGTAGATAGTACAATCTTTATTGAAACACTCTAAGCTTTTAAACTTTTCACGCCGCTGGGGCCAAAGGTCTTTACGTGTAGTTGTGGGAGGGGTCGACGCCGCTCGTTGCTGCTTTTGCTTCCTTTGGCCTCTTAGCGGTAGGCTTGTCGTCGGCGCTGGAGTTGTAATTGTCCTGGGTACAGGGTTTCTCGACGGTGTTGATTGTCTGCTGCTCGCATTCGTATGTGACTTTCAGGTCAGTGCGGAGGCTGAGCATGCCTTGTTGCATCGGGATCTTCAGCACCATGTACATGTAATGTGGGACTGCCATGAGCTTGGCAAGCGTCGGGCAACCGAGGATCGCATTGTAGGCTATTTTGAAGTCGGCGATGATGAAGTTGATGTTCTCGACCTTGAAGTGGTTCTGGTCGCCGAACTGTATAGGGAGTGTAATCTGTCCTATTGTGTGGATGTCTTGTCTGGGATGATACCCCAGAAAGGGAAGTTCACTGGTAGGAGGTCCTTCTTCGAGTAGTCTAGTTGGCAAAATGCGTCGGCGAAGATGATATTGAGCGCACCGCCGCCATCGACCAACACCTTCCTGAAGCGGCACGTAGCGATGGTTGGATCAACTATGAGTGGGAAGCGGTCGGGGTATCTGTAGTTCGTCCACTCGTCTTCTCCGGAGAAGCTAATAGGTTGCTCTGACTAGTCTAGGTAGCGTGCGTTGGCCAAATCATCTCCATTTGTTGCGACTGAGTAGATATCTTTGCGAACTTGGCGGCGTCGCCTTTCTCCTTCAACAACCATGCTACCCCCAAAGATGGAGTACGTCGTTGAAGGTGGTCGGAACTTCGACGCTGGCGGTTTTTGGTCTTTGCCCTTGTGGGAGTTATCTTTCTTTGCTCTCTTGTTGCTTCTTCCTTTTATTGCTGACTCAAGTAGCTCACAATCGCACATGGAATGTTTGGAGTTTTTATGTATGGGGCACAGGCCGTCGAGGATCTTCTCATAGCCAGCATTGTAGTTCTTCCTTCGTCGGGCATTCGTGTTGGTGATGTAGCGGTTATAACACCTGTAATCGTACCTCTGTGGGTAGCGCTCGGAGTTGCCTGACCGGTAGTCCCGGTGGTCGTCGGTCCTTACTTCACCGCGGTAATCTGGTTGGCGGTCGCTACCCCTTCCGTGTTCCATAGAGCGAGAGTGGCACCGCCTATTCTCCCTGTTGCGAGTGGCGTCGTCTTGATTGGCGTAAGGATTCTCGATCGTCATGAGCTCTTCTATGGTTGTTATGCTCTTCCACGCCAACTTGTTCCGGAGATCGTCCGTCCACAGGCCATTGGAGAAGATGGTGATGGCCTCTAGGTCGGAGATCTCTGCGATGCTCAACCGCTTGTCGGAGAAGTGACTGATGTACTCGCGGAGGCTCTCGTTGCTCCTCTGATGGACGCTCTCCAAGTCGTACCTCGTCCCAGGCTGGACACATGTAGCCTTGTATGTCTTGATGAAGATTTCCTTGAGTTGCTCCCAGGTGTCGATGGTGCCTTCTGGGATCTTCTGGAGCCAGCTATTGGTGGAGGTCGACAACATCACCGGCAGGTAATTAGCCATCACGTCTTGGTTCCCTCCGGCGGCGTACATGGTGATTTCGTAGGTGGACGCCCATTGCTCTGGGTTTGCCTTGCCATCATACTTCTCCACCGATGTAACTCTGAAATTCTGGGGCCACTAGATGGCATGTAGACGAGCGGAGAAAGGGCGCAAGCCCCCAATGGCTCGAGGTGCTGGCGGCGGTGTGCGACCATGTTGGGGATTGTCATTATCGTACCATGGGGATCTGCGTCGGTGTTCCCTTAGAGGGCTTCGGCGCGCTGGTGCAAGTGTTCGATCGTGTCGGGGTCTTTCGCCGTCATTGTGAGGTGGGGATCCTCGTCTATGCTCCCTCGGAGGGCTTCGGCGCTCTGGTGTAGGTGCTCGATCCCGCCGGGGGCCTTCGAGCTCTTCATCGTTATGGGGTGGGGATCCTCGCCTGGGCTCCCTTGGAGGGCTTCGAGGGTGGTTTCTGCTGTGGGACTGGGAGGAGAATTCGGGCGGAGGACCCGCTTTGTTGACCTGGACCATAGCCGCCATTATATGGGCTTCTATCTTCTCGATCTCGGGTGTGGAGGGGAGCTTGGATAGCTCGCAGGTAGCTACCGCCAGATTGGCGCTGGGGGTCAGGTACACCGGAATGTCACCCATCTGGTCGAACTCATGCTGGAGGTTGCGTCGTGGCAGGCGATCGTGATTCCTCTGCTCCTGCTCACGTTGTTCTTGTGCGACGTGTTCCTGCTTGCGACGCTCCTGCTCGCGCCTCTCCTAGTCGCGACATTCGAGGTCGTGCCTCTGTGCACGTTCGGTGTTGTGCTATTCTCTCATGACACGTTCGGCATCTATCTCGTTGTCTGGGGCGACGCTGTTGGCGGAGACTTGAAAAATTAATCCTCCGACGCCCAGAGGGAACTCCGACAAACTGCTGGTCGATCCGGAGGAGTCGGCGGTTTCGGTCCTCACGATGGTGGCCGAGCCCAAAGAGATAGTGCCGTCGAGTGACACTGCCCGCTCGGAGTCACTGGGGATTGCGGAGATGACGATGGTGTTTACGATGGGGCCCACCAGGATCTGATCGGAGACGAACCGGTACATTTGGCGCTGGAAGACTACCACCTGATTGCTGAGTCCATGAGGCATCATCGGAGGAGAGCGGGTAACCCTGGTCGTCACAGCCGTCGTCTTCGTCGGGGTTCGGTGATGGTGTGGTTGGCGGCCGTGGTGGCCAGAGAGTCGGCGTCGTGCCGTCTGCACAAGGTCGAGGCACGGTGCCAGCCGTCGGGAGGACCATTGAATCCGGGAACGTAACCGCTTGACGAGCCATGAAGCCGATGCACACACCCCCTACCTGGCGCGCCAACTATCGATGAAATATGCGTCGTAGTATACCTAGGGGGTACCCTACGGTAGTAGATTGTAGGCGGATGTGTGGCGACGGCGATCAAGCGTAACACTGAGAGCGTAGACACGGCGATTTATACAGGTTCAGGTTGGCAAATCGCCGTAATACCCTACGTCCTGTGTTCTGGTGGCTGGATTGATGTGAGTATTAGGTTACAAGATCTGTAGATGATCTGAAAGAGAGATTTTGGAGGGGGTCCCTGCTCGCCTTATATAGCCGGGGAGCAGGGTTACAGTTTCCATATCCTAACAGATTACGATTGCTCCCTTAAGGCAAGGGATCCGAGTCTATCTACTAGGATCTTCCTTGGCGAGCACGACGGGCTGGTCGTGTGCCGCAAGGCCTCACGGGCTGGGCCGTCTTCTGGTCAGTGGTCGGTAGGCCCATAAGGTCCCTAGGGATATGTCGAGGTAATATCCCCAATAGATACCCCTTCATCCCCTACTTGATGGGCTTTGGCTATTTCTCAAAGACCCCCATAGATAGAAGACCGAATTACCTAGCCCTAAGACATTGTAATCCAAGTTGAGTAACTCTTAGCCACTCGTTTGAATGGATGGACCCGCTTCCTGCCAGGAGTTGCCATCCTGTCGACGCAACGTCCAGGATTCCACCATGTGCCATCCCCACTTCCTCGGAAGCTCCGCCTGGGTTTTGAGGACCAAACCCGCAAAACCCGCCACCGGTAGCTTTCGGCTCAACTACCGAACCCCGAGTTTTGAGGCCCAAACTCGGAACCGTCCTCCGGTGGTTTTGCGGCCCAAACCACCAAACCGCTCAACTCGAGCCACATTGTCCTCGCCCGGTCGGACTCCGAGTCCCCTGAGCCTCCGCTTGACCCGCTCGTTCGCCGTCTTGACTTGGTCGACTCGGTCTACCTCCATGTCTTCTCGCACTCACCGGTGCCAAGTACTAGCCACCACAGCTAGTCCTCCGGCGCCCATGGTCCCTCAGTCCGAGCCCTGCTTCCGCCCTTCACCGCTCTCAGTCCATCGGCACGGCAAGCCTCTACTCGACCTTCTCCACACCATTGACCACTGTCTCCGAGCATAGCACCTGCACACCACAAGCCGATAGACAGGCACACACATGCTTTCACAAGAGGTTAGTAAAACCGCTCAAAACTGAAATACTCACATGTTGAGCAATCACTCATCATCAAAGCTGAACTACATGGGTACATATCAACCATGTGTTTGCAAATATCAAGAGTATATAATGACAGATGCGACAACTATGAATACAAAATATAGGAGAGTTTTGCCGACGTCAAGAATGGCGCCGATGAGGTTCCAAAACTTGACCTTGAGGGGTAGATCGGACATAACAGCAAGTGGGCAGGGGACGTTGATGCTTCGTCAAGGTGGTCGCCTCCCTGCGACAGTGTGACACAGCGGCACGAAGGCCGATATTAGGCAAGAACACAGACACAAGGAGTATATGAGGTAGCTCTTACACCGGGAACTCACTGGGTGCACGAGATTGCAGCGCCAACGACAATGGGCGAGCAGAAGTGTCGTTGGAGGGGTTCGGCAATGTTGTAGGTGATGTCGCGGAGGGCAGTGCCAAAGCAGAGCGGGTTGTCGCCATTGTTGTGGCAAGGCTGGGCTCGACACGACGTCCAGTGGTGGTCGAGGTGCAGCTACAGCCGCGGAAGTTGTCAGGGTCTCATCGTGGCGCGTCCGTGGGTTGCGAACGACTAGGTGCTTGGCATGGTGGTGCTTGCGGACGTCGTCGGAGCGAGGCTGAGGAGGGCTCACGACACGGCTCTGGCAGCGGTTGGTGTAGAGCAGGGAGCAGCCGGGCTGGTGGAGCAGCGCGGTCACGACGTGACATCAAGGCAGCGCAGTTCGGGGACGTCGTGGCGGCGCGGAGGAGTGTGGCAGGGCGACGCCGCAGGCTTGATGGCGAGGGCGGACCACGGCATCGGCACGGCCAGCAGCTCGGCATGGCTGCAATCGGTCGGGCGACGTCACGGGTGGCATGAGCAGAAAGCGCGAGGGTTCGGCCGACGTGGTGCTAGAGGAGGCGATGCGGAGGGTCACAAACACGGCCGAGGCCACGACAGCGACCGGCGTGGCTCCGGCTTGGCAACGTCGAGGTGGAGCGGGAGTAGCTGCTCGGCGCGGACTCGCGAGATGGCAGGAGTAGGTGGAAATAGCGGTGCGAGTTGGGATGAAGAGGGGAGCAGAGTGGCAACGGCGGCATTTATACGCGCGAGTGGCTAGGGTTGCCGAGGCACGGACAGCGATGTGCCTCGGCGTCCGTACAGAGGCGTGCGTGGCGCACATCGGGCGAAGGAGCTTGGAGGCCAGGATGTGGGCTCGCGTGCGCGGCTCGTTGGAGTCACGAGCGTGTGCGGGTTCAGGTGCGTGTCGCGCGGCTCACGGGCGCGTGCATGGGGCCGGGTGCGCTGCATCGTGGGTGCAGCGCGCGGTAGTGCGTGGGGGCGCGTCCATGGGGACGAGCGCGCGGGTGGAGCGTCCCGCGCGGCTTCCGTGGTCGTGGCACGGCTGGGAGCGCTAGGGTGCCCAGCTTGGGTTTCGGGTGGGGGGTGCAGCGCTGGGCCTCGTGGGCTAAGGGGGAGGCAGGGGCGTGGTGTTGCCACTGGGGCTGCGGGGGTGAGCAGGCCAGGGGGGATGGGAGGTGGTCGGTTGGGCCTGCTGGTGCTCATGCTGGGCCAGCGCGAGTTGCAGTTTGCGGATTGGCCAAGCGAGAGAGGTTAGGAGGAAGGAAAATGGGTTTTCCTATTATGAAATATGATCGAACTCGAGATGGAATTCAAATGAAACTCAAGAAGAATTTAAAAGGACATTTAGGGGGATTTGGTTGGATGTGAAGGGCACGATTCGGTGGGAGAGTTGGGGTGATTTAAAATGGAACTTTGACTTGAGGAGGAATTACAAGAGGTTCAAAAGGAATATGATCAGGAAAAAAGGAGGGGAAGTGCTACGGATTTGTGCACTCCAATCTCTAGCGAAAACTCCACTCGAAACCATAACGAGAACCAAGACATCCTTCTACAACCAAGTCTTATATGTATGTAACGATTCGTTAGTAAACTCCCTTAGGGTTAGCTCGATTTCACCTAGCAACTACATGCTCCACACATTACATGAAAAAGTTTTTGAAAGTTAGTATTTTTTGTTGTTAGAAAACATGGGTTGTTACAGTTTCTACGTGGGATGGCTCAGAATAATTAGAATCAAGGCAACTCTGACAGGCAAGCTGCGAACCACTTCAACACGTTCAAGGACTTCCTGGACACCAAGCTGTTGACGGTCCATAAGTACCAATTTTAACCGTCAACTAAACAAGGAAAAGGATCTAAATGAAACCCATAGCTAGAATTAGGGTTTATACTGACAGAATTCCATGAGTTTTGGTGAATCTCTGTTTCTACTGGTGGTTATCAGGAAATACCAAGGAAAGGCCCACATGTCATGTTTACATAGAGATAATTATCAACCGCAATATTTTCTGTACTCTAGAAGGATCCAGGAGACACTAGAACGAACGGGAGGCGGAACGGGCCCGGAGTCAGGGCGCCTGCCCTAACCCCTAGGGCGCATGCCCTACTTTTCTGACCAATCAGAGTCAACTTCGCGGATCGTGCTCCACCGCCTTTGAGGATCAATCTAAACCATTCGCCTAAGGTCGGTTTGATCCGACGGCTAACGTTCATTTGAGGAGGCTATATAAGCAAGGCCCCTGACCCCCTGAGGATGATCTCATCTCATTATTTTTCTCCAGAGCAAAAGCTAGGGTTTCAATTAGAGAAGGAGAGAGGCCCCTCTAGTTGTCTAGATCTAGATCTTCTAGTTCTAGTTCATCTAGTTGTAATTAGAGGTGAGAGAGAGGAGAGAGCTAGGAGGAGTCAGATCTGTCGGATCTTCCTAAACATTGTACCTTTGCAGCATCTAGTTTGGAGCAATCTCCAGGTTCTTCATTTTTTATTTCTAAGTATCTTATTTCAGTTCTTACTTTATTCTATTTACGGGATCTCCGCTCATATTGAGTGCTCTAGTTTTCGTACAGAACTTGAGTAGTAATCGATAGTGTAGACATGGTGTCTAGACTAGAGTTTGCCTGAGTTTGCACCCAATCCTACGGATAGTTGTGGTAGCCCCAGAGGTGACAACTCTGTAAGGCCTTTGTAGTCCACCACATTTGGGTTGGTGTTTTCGTAGAGCTTTTGGCAGCCTCCCCCCGACTACCTTGTTCCCAGTCTTATTCGAGAGTCGGGAAGGTACTATTGCTCCAAACTAAGTAGAGTACAGTGGGCCTTTGATTAGATAGAACCCCTTAGAAAACTCTAAAATCTCTCTTTACCCAGTTATCATTCTTTCATTGGATGTTCTTAGTTCTTCTATAGTACACTTCGCGTTCCCTGTGGAAATCGATACCCTTGGAATACTCCCGGGTGAAAGCTACAGCGGTATCCATGCACATGCGGATTTATTTGTGTACGTTAAGAAATACCAACAAGCTTTCTGGCGCCGTTGTCGGGGAACGGTGGCTTTGCTAGTTTCGAACCAAGTCATCCGTTTACGTTTTTCTTATTTCCTTTTTACCACCTTTCTCACCTTACCATTTTCATCTTACCACATGGATTCCATTCCTATCTATAAATACTCTGCTCCAAAGGGCGACATGTTGGAGCCTCCACCATATTCAAACCCCATTCTTACAGATGGCTATGAGCTTCGCCCTGCTTTCATAGCCATGGTTCGGGAGCAACCTTTCTCTGGGCTAGAAAACGAAAATCCTTACACCCACCTTAGAGAATTTGAGCAATTGTGTTCTTGCCTCATCATTGCTGGCATGACACAAGAGACCTTAAAATGGAAATTGTTTCCATTCTCACTTTTGGGAAGAGCAAAACAGTGGTATGCTCATTTTGTAGGAAGCGTAAATGGGAATTGGGATGAACTTCGAGACAAATTTTGTCTTGCTTTCTTCCCTCTTTCTAAAATTGCAGCCCTTAGAATTGAAGTTCTTCAGTTCAAACAAAAAGAGAAAGAGACACTAGGTGCAGCTTGGACTAGGTTCATAAGCCTTATCAATTCTTGTCCAAACCTTTCCTTGCTAGACAATGTCTTACTTTATCACTTCCATCTTGGTCTTAACAAGGAATCTGCTCTCCACCTTGACCTATCTTCAGGAGGATCGTTCTCGCACAAAACTATTAGTGAAGGAGAAGCCATTCTAAATAAAATTCTTGAAAATACCCCTTACACTAGAGTTTTTGATGAATTTCCCGAAGATGAAGTCGAGCCAAGCCCCGAACAACAAGAGGAGGAACAAACAACCGAATCTAAAATTCCTTCAAATCCTTCGAATGATTTGGTTGCCATAGAACCATATCCTATGGGAATACAACACTCTTTAGAGAGTGATGAACCACATCCTTATATGTTCCTCTCTGAAATCGAGGTAGATCTTTTTGAAGATTTTGGCAACACATCGAATTTTCTAGTTCAAGTGAAGCCTCTGGTACACTCTGCATCATTTGATGATGAGAGTCTACACAATGATGCTTTCCTTTTAGAGCACATTAAAGGACTCTAAGCCATCATGAGCCGTGAGTGGTCGGTAGAATCGGAGTTATCCACTGAGGTATCCTGAATCACCGCTCCCTCAGATATTATACTTTGCAAACTTATGGGAATCACCATAGAGGCTCACTATAGTCCTATCGCTGGGATAAATATAATTTCAAGGGCTTCAGCCCAACATCTTTGCCCCAACAAATCTTTGATCCCATCACATAAGCTTCTAAGAATTCCGTCTGGAGTTATTCTTGAAAGTTATGGGATCATAAGGTCCATTCCTTTACGCATAAGAGGGCTCGAGTATCGCTTAGATTTTTACCAAACAAGGATCACCTAAAGTTGAAGCTAGGCAATTCTTCTATTGATGTTAATATTTTAAGATCAAATAATGCAATAGTAGAACCCAATCCCAAACAAGACCCTATTGAGGAAGTCTTAGTGGCATTTCTAGAAGACTGGTCTCAACCAACTCTTGATGATGAACACTTCACTCAAGAAGAGGAAGAGCTAGCAGAACCTATCGAAGTAGATCCTTTAGAAGTGCCATCACAACCCTCAATCAAGTTAAAACCTCTTCCTTCTGGCTTGAAATATGTCTTTCTAAATAATAACCAAGAAACTCCTATGATTATAAGTGACAAGCTTTCCCAAGAGGAAACCAATAGACTTGTCACTATCCTAGAAAGACATAAATCAGCCTTTGGCTACTCACTCCATGGTCTCATTGGAATTAGTCCAGTTCTTTGTACTCATTGAATTCCCATCGATCCTAATTCGTCACCTTCGAGGGAACCACAACGAAGACTTAACAATGCTATGCGAGAGGTTGTTAAGAAAGAGGTCTTGAAACTTTTGGACACCGAGATTATTTATCCTATGTCGCATAGTGAGTGGGTTAGCCCTCTCCAAGTTGTGCCAAAGAAAGGAGGGATGACAGTTGTAAGAAATGAGAAAAATGAACTCATACCTCAACGCACTGTCACTGGGTGGCGCATGTGCATTGACTACTGGAAACTTAACAAGGCTACAAAGGAAGATCACTTTCCGTTACCCTTCATTGATGAAATGTTGGAACGGCTTGCAAAGAACTCTTTCTTTTGTTTCCTTGATGGTTATTCCGGATATCATCAAATCCCGATCCACCCTGATGACCAAAGTAAGACCACTTTTACATGCCCTTATGGAACTTACGCATATCGACGAATGTCGTTTGGATTGTGTAACGCTCCAGCTTATTCCAACGGTGCATGATGTCTATTTTCTCTGACATGATCGAGAAAATCGTGGAGGTGTTCATGGATGATTTTACCGTCTATGGCAAAACCTTTGATGATTGTTTAGAGAATATAGACAAAGTCTTACAGCGATGTGAAGAAAAGCACTTAGTCCTGAACTGGGAAAAATGTCATTTCATGGTCCGGGAAGGAATAGTGCTAGGGCACAAGGTGTCTGAGCGTGGGATAGAAGTGGATAGAGCAAAGATTGAAGTAATTGAGCAACTTCCACCTCCCACAAATGTGAAAGGAATCCGAAGCTTTCTTGGCCACGCAGGGTTCTATAGGCATTTCATTAAAAACTTTTCCCAAATCACTAGACCCTTGACTAGCCTTTTAGCCAAAGATGTACCTTTCGTTTTCACTAATGAGTGTTATGAAGCTTTTTGAAATTCTCAAGAAAGCACTCATTTCAGCTCCAATCATCCAACCACCCGATTGGATGCTACCCTTCGAAATTATGTGTGATGCTAGCGACTTTGGAGTAGGTGTTGTCTTAGGCCAAACCAAGGATAAAAAGCACTACGCTATTTCCTATGCTAGCAAAACCTTGTCTGGGCCACAACTCAATTATACCACCACTGAAAAAGAGTTGTTGGCAGTAGTCTTTGCGATAGACAAGTTTAGATCTTACTTAGTAGGAGCTAAGGTAATCATTTATTCAGATCATGCTACTCTTAAATACGTGCTCACTAAGAAAGATGCTAAACCTCGACTTATAAGATGGATTCTTTTACTCCAAGAATTTTACATAGAAATAGGAGACAAGAAAGGAGTAGAAAATTCAGTAGCTGATCACTTGTCTGGGCTTCAACATAAAAATGAACATGAATTGCCTATTAATGAGTATTTAAGGGACGAGACAGTCCTCAAGGTAGCACACTCGGACCCTTGGTATGCGGATATTGTGAATTATATGGTTTCAGGATATGTTCCATCAGGAGGTGACAAGAGAAAGCTTCAGTATGACTCTCGTTGCCACTTGTGGGATGATCCGTATCTCTATTGGGTTTGTGTTGATGGACTGCTACGGAAATGTGTCCCAATGGTTGAAGCCATGAAATCATAGACAGAATGCACGCATCACCTTATGGAGGACACTATGGAGTGTACCATACACATGCAAAGATCTAGCAAAGAGGATTTTACTGGCCGACAATGTATGAAGATACAAAACAGTTCATTAGAAGATGTGTCAGATGCCAGAAACATGGAAACATTAATGCTAGGAATGAAATGCCACTCACTAACAACCTTCAAATAGAGTTGTTTGATGTCTGGGGAATTGACTACATGGGACCATTCCCATGTTTTGGAGATGTTGAATACATCTTAGTGGTAGTTGACTACGTATCCAAGTGGGTAGAAGCATTACCATGTCGAGCTGCTGACTCCAAGCATGCTAAGAAGATGTTCCATGAAGTGATATTCCCAAGATTCGGAATGCCCCGAATGGTCATAAGTGATGGAGGATCGCATTTCATCGACAAAACATTTCGGATGTTCATAGCAGAATATAGAGCCAAGCACAACATTGCAACTCCATACCATCCTCAAACTAGTGGCCAAGCTAAAACATCAAATAAGCAAATCAAGAACATTCTGCAAAAAACTGTGGATGAGATGGGAAAGAAATGGAAGTACAAGCTTCATGATGCACTATGGGCGTATAGAACTACATACAAAACACCCATAGGCATGACACCTTATCAGCTTGTATATGGAAAAACATGTCACCTGCCTGTTGAATTGGAATTCAGAGCTCATTGGACCATCAAGAAATGGAACATGGATCTCCACTTGGCTGGTAAGAATCGTCAAATGCAAATATCTAAGCTAGAGGAATGGAGAGAAAAAGCTTATCACAATTCCAAGATCTATAAAGAGAGGACAAAAAGGTGGCATGATAAGAGAATCAAGCACAAGGAGTTTACACTTGGTAAAGTTCTGCTATTCAACTCAAGTGTGAAGCTCTTTGGTCATGGAAAACTTCGAAGCAAATGGGAAGGACCATTCAAAGTGATTGAAGTTGCATCACACGGTGTTGTCACACTTCAAGATGATACAGGTAACAAATTCAAGGTAAATGGTCAACGTTTGAAAGTTTTTCTTGAACCTGAGAACTTAGAAGAAATTGACTTGATTGAATTTTTGCAACTTAATGATCCAATCTAGAAATCAATCATGCTTTAGACAACTAAGGTTTAAGTAGCCAACCACTAATGATTAATCAATTCCACGAGCTTTGTTGTCTATTTGAGTTATACAGGATTTTGAAGCTTGAATAAGACCTAATGTATCAACAACAAGAGTGAACGACTATGTCAACATCCAGCTTGGGGGAGAGCACCCCCATGTATCCAGGTAAGTATCCTTATTCACTTAGGTTTACTTTTATAGTTTAACAAAAAAATGTGAGCACATGAAGGTTCACACTTAAATAACTATGAATCACAAAAGTTACAATTTAGATACTTTTTATATCTGTGGAAATTTTATTGTCTACTTTATCCTTAATAGAGTTTTATTTAGTAATAATAATAGGTGTGTTTAGAAGTCGCTAATAATAAAATGAAGAACTCTGAAGATAACTCTATGGAAATGATGAATAGTTGCTCTGCCGTAATTCCTTTCAAGTACTTAGTTTTTAGCCTTGAATTCTCCCGAGTTTTAGACATAACTGTTTTGACATAAGATTTACTCTGAACCTAAAACTTGTGGGTTGCGAATGCTTGAGCTAAGTCTAGGTAGTTGATAAGTATGATATGAAAAGGTCTGAGCTGCTATTTATCTTGTTCCTAGCAATACTAGAGTTCTGGAGAATTTATCTTTTGAAAATTAAAAATATTACATGATGAGTCTCTGTTTGACGAGAGCTTGAATTCCTACCATAGCCATATATACATGCCTGGTAGATTAGGAAAACATTCACTATCAAATTTACTGCTTGTATTTGCATTGAGTTTTGTCAAGCTTTGTTGACTCTTAGAGACTTGTCATACTTTTAAAATCAAGAGCACGTACACTCCACTCATATATGCTACTTCTATCCTAGAAGTACGCATCCACATATATGCCATTCAGATCCACCAGAAAAATGCTCTACTCCTACCTTGGGAATAAGAAACCAAAAATATCCTAGTTCTCCACCTATCCATATATTTCATTACCACAAATGTAACGACTCCAAAGATTTCCTTGTTATCATTTCTCAAAAGTGTTATTATAGAAAGAGACTTGGGGTTGTGAAAAAAATAATAAAGAGAGTAAAACATGGACAAGTGTCCTATCAAAACAATGGGTACTTAGATGCCCGCCTCTCTAAAAAAAAGTAAGCCCAAGTTCTCTCAAAATTCCAAGTTCCAAAAGAGAGATGTATGTATGTATTCAAGGAGCAGAGTAGAATTAGGTTTCCACCATACACCCTCATGTATCCACCATTATATATCCACCAAATATTCACCCTCGTACATCCACCATATACCACATACACATGCACATCTTGATTTGATTGTATGCCTTGTGTTGGTATTTCTTATGACTATTGGATAAATCCGCAAGCGCATAAATTATACCGTTGTAGCACTTCACCTAGGAGTATTCCAAGGTATCATAATTTATATTTTCCCAAGGGAAAGCTGGGCTATAAATGATAATTAGAGAGAGATCCTAGAGAACACCTCAACTTAGTGCCAACTAGTATAGGGGGGTAAACGATATATGTGATAGGAAGGGTTGATGAATGAACAAGCCAAGGTAAATGATACTTAGAACAGACTAGATAGAATAACTAGGTGGGAGGACAATGAGAGAGTACAAGGGACTCCTATGTAATTCACTCTACTTCAATATACTTAGCCAATTAACTAGTCTAAACACTATAGTTTGCCTTCTCAATACAAGTATGCTAGGCGAGGGGATAGATCAGCAGGAGGACAAAACTCCTACCAGACCGCGCTCTCTTCTTACGGGGGCCTTACCTTTTAAGAACCTGCCTAAAAACACGTGGTGGAATACAAAGACTAGACAAGACTGTCACTCTCTTGCTAGCTACCACAAACAATCCGTGCAACAAGCGGTAACCAAGGATAAGGTGATGTATAAGCACCATGCTTACACACAACTTATTACTTTGACTATGATCTATAATCAAAGCACCCTAGGACAGGCAATGATCGCATACGGGAAAGGCCACAAGGATCACAGACTATGAATGTAAAGGCTATTAAAGAGCAAAAGCATATAACAAGACTATATCTAGTATAGAAATGCTCAAAGTAAATACTAAGTAAAGTAGAGAGAAAAGATATATTGATAAAGATAAAGTCTTACAAAGAAGGAAAGATACAAGAGCTATACCAGACTTTCCAGAAGACAACTTTGGAAATCCTGAGCGCAGCTCGACTCAACTCTAACTCCCACTCTAGACTAAACTACTAGAACAATCTAAGGAATAGAGCTTGTAGGTTTCTTCACCATGTGTAGAGAGGGGGGGGGTATGACCCTCTATTTATAGTGGGAGGTGGAGTAGGGGCTACTCCATCGCCACGTCAGTGATCCAGGGGCTTGAATCCTCCACCCTTGGATCAACCGACCCTTGAACTGTCCTTTGGTGGATGGTGGTGATCTTCCACATGTGGGAATAGGTAAGGCGGTTGGTAGCACCCAAACCGACCAAGGGGGTGGTCGGCCGACCACCCCTATGGTAGGTGGGCCCTCCTCTGGCCTTCTGGAGGTGGTCCCACTGGTCAGGGACCATATGGGGCCCTGGTGGGCCCAGATGGGGGTCGGCCGACCCCCCTTGGGTGCTCTGGCCCACCTCGGTCTCCCAGGTGCTAGTCCCACTTGACATAGATATTGGATGTTGGTTCTGAGGTGATTGTCACGTTTATCTTCTTGGTGTGGGCCCATGGATCCATGTGCTATTCTTGTGAGTCGTTGAGAGAAAGCACAGAGTGATCCAAGGGTTGGAAATCACTTTGGAGTGCCTCTCTTGGATCATGGCCGAGAGGGGAGAGCTAGTGGGCCCATAGGGTGGTCGGCCGACCCCCTATGTGGGTCCCACTGGCTCTCCTTTGCTCCATTTCTTCATTCCTGTACTCAAACACTCATGGACATGTGGAACTGGTTGTTTGATAAAATATGCTCATGATGTGTTTGTTTATCCTTGATACTGAGGTCGGTGGCATCATTTTAGTTATATAAAAGTTCATCATATTTTGTGCCAACGCCTTGTTTCTCTAGATCCATTGTTTGACTTTACAATATATGCTTTGCAAGTATGTATGCATTATTTGTCCCCACCTATGAACTCCATATATTCCTATTAGTTATAGGGTGAGAGAGAGAAGGCATAACACCATTATTGCCTTGGTAAGGATCCACAAATACTACATATAGAGAGACTTGAGAGGGTCATACAAAAGAAACTTTGAGTTTTATTTTGAAAACTTTGCAAAACTCCAGGATGAAGGTAAAGTAAAGAGCTTGAGACATAGTACTTGGCTTGGTCATTCTACTTTTCAATTACTCAAGACCCAAGTGATGGATATAAGCCCTATGGTTATAGGTAATATGGGTAAGTTTGAAAGTCAGAATAGTTTACTCTAATCTAGAGGAGAATTCTTGTTTATACCCATGTGTACCTTTAAGGCGTGAAAGCATTGTAGCAACTCCTGATCCATCATTGAGTTCATATTTGCTCAGGGACGAGCAAAAGGTAAGCTTGGGGGAGCTGTTGACGGTCCTTAAGTGCCAATTTTAACCGTCAAATAAACAAGGAAAAAATATCTAAATGAAACCCATAGCTAGAATTAGGGTTTATACTGACAGAATTCCACAAGTTTTGGTGAATGACTATTTTTGCAGGGGGTTATTAGGAAATACCAAGGAAAGGCCCACATGTCATGTTTACATAGAGATAATTATCAACCGCATAGTTTTCTGTACTCTAGAAGGTTCCAGGAGACACCAGAACGAACGGGAGGCAAAATGGGATGGGAGTCAGGGCGCCTGCCCTAACCCCTAGGGCGCCCGCCCTACTTTTCTGACCAATCAGAGTCAACTTCATGGATCGTGCTCCACGGCCTTTGAGGATCAATCTAAACCCTTCGCCTAAGGTCGGTTTGATCCGACGGCTAACGTTCATTTGAGGAGGCTATATAAGCAAGGCCCCTGACCCCCTGAGGATGATCTCATCTCATTATTTTTCTCCAGAGCAAAAGCTAGGGTTTCAATTAGAGAAGGAGAGAGGCCCCTCTAGTTGTCTAGATCTAGATCTTCTAGTTCTAGTTCATCTAGTTGTAATTAGAGGTGAGAGAGAGGAGAGAGCTAGGAGGAGTCAAATCTGTCGGATCTTCCTAAACATTGTACCTTTGCAGCATCTAGTTTGGAGCAATCTCCAGGTTCTTCATTTTTTATTTCTAAGTATCTTATTTCAGTTCTTACTTTATTCTATTTACGGGATCTCCGCTCATATTGAGTGCTCTAGTTTTCGTACAGAACTAGAGTAGTAATCGATAGTGTAGACGTGGTATCTATACTAGAGTTTACCTGAGTTTGCGCCCAATCCTACGGATAGTTGTGGTAGCCCCAGAGGTGACAACTCTGTAAGGCCTTTGTAGTCCACCACATTTGGGTTGGTGTTTTCGTAGAGCTTTTGGTAGCCTCCCCCAGACTACCTTTTTCCCAGTCTTATTCGAGAGTCGGGAAGGTACTGTTGCTCCAAAGTAAGTAGACTATAGTGGGCCTTTGATTAGATAGAATCCCTTAGAAAACTCTAAAATCTCTCTTTACCCAGTTATCATTCTTTCATTGGATGTTCTTAGTTCTTCTCTAGTACACTTCGTGTTCCCTGTGGAAATCGATACCCTTGGAATACTCCCGGGTGAAAGCTACAGCGGTATCCGTGCGCTTGCGGATTTATCTGTGTGCGTTAAGAAATACCAACACAAGCCGCCTATCTTTAAGGAGGCTGAAGAGCCACTCTAGGCTGATGAATGGCTGAATACCATGGAGCAGAAGTTCCGTTTGCTGAGGATGATAGAGGAGTTGAAGACAGAATATGCTTCGCATAAGTTGCAGGGTCCGACAGGTATATGGTGGGCTCATCATCGCACCACATACCCTGCTAATGCCCCAGTTGCTTGGAATCAGTTCAAGTCAGCTTTCAGGGGGCATTACATTCCACCAGGTCTGATGAAGATGAAGGCAGCAGAGTTCCTGAGGCTGACTCAAGGTACCAAGACCTTAACGAAGTATCTTCATGCTTTCAACAACCTGGCCCATTATGCTTCTCAGTTTGTTGACATGGATGAGAAGAAGATTGATAGCTTCAAGAGAGGTCTGGGGACCAAGCTGATGAAGACCCTTGCTAACTCAACTCGTACCAACTTCAGTGAGTTCATCAGTGATTCGTTGACTCAAGAGAATCGAAATAACATGCATGTTGCAGCCAAGAGCCGTAAGAGGGCATTTGAAGGAAGCTCGTCTCAGCAGAGGGCTTCTTTTGTCAATCGCTCTACTTACCGACCTCCAGTGGTAGGGGCTAAGTTCAGGCCTCCTTAGAAGAAGAACCCAGCTAGAGGTGCACAGTAGAGTCAGTATCGCAAGGTCGTACACACTGCTCTTCCAAAAGGCAACCCAGGGCAAGGCAGTTCTAGAAATCTTAGAGCTCCACCAAATAATGCACCTTGCTACAACAGTCAGCATCCAGGGCACTTTGCTAAAGATTGCCCTCACCCAAAGAAGAATCAGGCTATCAAGGGCGTGTGCACTATACCATAGTGGAAGAAGTGCCACAAGAAGAACCCGTCACAACATGGATCTTCGCATTCGTTCGTCTCAGTAGAGGGCTTTTTTTGTCAATCGCTCTACTTACCAACCTCCAGTGGCAGGGGCTAAGTTCAGGCCTCCTCAGAAGAAGACTCCAGCTAGAGGTGCACAACAGAGTCAGTATCTTCGCATTCATTGTGCCAGAAGGAGAACCCGTCACAGCTAGTATGTTTCTTGTAAACCATCATCCTGCAGTTGTGTTGTTTGACTCATGATCTTCGCATTCATTTGTGAGTAAAGCTTTTATTGTTAAGCATGTCATGAGCATATCTGATTTGGATGTGGGGCAGTGTATAAGTTCATCTGAGGCTGATATATCAACTAAACAAGCAGTCACAGACGTGAGTATCATAATATAGAAACATGAGTTTAGAATAGACCTTATCATCCTACCCGGCTTAGGCTTGGATGTGATCCTAGGCATGAGATGGATGCATCAGTATGGAGTAACCATCAATATGGGAAATAGAACCCTTACCTTGAAAACTCCACAAGAGTCAGAAACCTTCCATATTCCTCTTCCCAGAAAGCTTGATCTTTGTGCTATGACCTGTGCTATCCAAGTCATAGCTCTGAAGAGTATCCCAGTAGTGTGTGAGTTTCCGGATGTGTTTCCAGATGATCTTCCCGGTCTTTCACCAGACCGAGATGTTGAGTTTGTTATCGAGTTGGTACCTGACACAGCACCTGTATCTCATAGGCTGTAAAGAATGCCACCTAATGGGCTAGCAGAGCTAAAGAAATAGTTACAACAGTTACAAGATAAAAGGTTTCATCCGACCTAGTTTATCACCGTGGGGTTGTCCCGCGCTTTTCGTCAAAAAGAAGGATAAATCCCTAAGGATGTGCATGGATTACCGACCACTTAATGCGGTAACGATCAAGAACAAATATCCTTTACCTCATATCGATATTTTGTTTGATCAATTATCTAAAGCTAAAGTATTCTCTAAGATCGATTTGAGATCAGGGTACCACCAAATCAAGATCAGACCGCAAGATATACCTAAAACAGCTTTCGCAACGAGGTATGGGCTTTATGAGTATTTGGTTATGTTGTTTGGGCTAACTAATGTTCCCGCCTGCTTCATGTACCTTATGAACTTCGTCTTCATGCCCGAGCTGGATAAATTTGTTGTTGTGTTCATCAACGACATTTGGATCTACTCGGAGAATGAAGCTGAGCATGCAGAACATCTACATGTAGTTCTTGCATGGTTAAGAGAACATAAGTATTATGCCAAGTTTAGTAAGTGTGAGTTTTGGCTTACTAAAGTACCTTTTCTTGGACATATCCTTTCTGCTGATGGAATATCGGTTGATCCCAGTAAAGTGCAAGAAGTTATGGATTGGAAAGCTCCAATATCTGTCACTGAGGTTCGTAGATTTCTTGGTCTGCCTGGATATTACCGTCGTTTTATTCTAGACTTTTCCAAGATAGCTAAACCTATGACCAGCTTGTTGCAAAAGGATAAGAAGTTTGAATGGACTCCAGAATGTGAGGCAACTTTTCTTACCTTAAGAACTTTACTTACTTCGCCACCCATTTTGGCGCAACTAGACATAACAAAACCTTTTGATGTGTAATGTGACACCTCCGGGACTGGATTGGGGTGTGTCCTTATGCAAGAAGGAAAAGTTATAGCCTATGCTTCTCGGCAGCTCAGAAAACATGAAGCTAGCTATCCAACACATGATCTAGAGTTAGCAGCAGTGGTACATGCTTTAAAGATATGGAGACATTACCTCCTGGGTAACGTATGCCATATATATACAAATCACAAGAGTCTCAAGTATATCTTTACTCAACCAGAGCTGAATATGAGGCAAAGAAGATGGTTTGAACTAATCAAGGATTACAATCTTGAAGTTCATTACCACCCAGGCAAAGCTAATATATTAGATGATGCTTTGAGCAGGAAGTCGCACTATCACCTTGTGCAACCCTTGCTTGAAGATGGGTTTAACTTGTTACACCCCTCAGTGTTATACAATCTCACAGTTAGTTGCTCTCTGGAAAGTAAAATCATCAAAGCTTATAAGCTGTTGTTACCACCAGGGATGAGAGCTATCTTCAATGTCTTTCATGTATCCCAACTCAAGAAGTGTTTGAGAGCCCCAGAAGAACATGTTGAACCCGTAGGTCTGAAGCTTCAGTCAGACTTGTCTTTTGAAGAAAAACCTGTCCAAGTCATGGATACTAAAGAAAGAGTAACTCGAAACAAAGTTATCAAGTTTTACAAAATAATGTGGAACAATCAAAGTGAATGAGATGCTACATGGGAACGGGAAGACTACCTTAAGGACGTATACCTTAAGGACGTCTACCCTTGCAAATCTCGAGATGAGATTTTTGTAAGGGGGAAGGGCTGTAACACCCTAGGTGTTAAGCTTACATTTGCATATCATTTCATGAGCATGAGCACAAGCATCATTGCATTTATGCATTCATAATGTTACATGAAATGATAACCTTAGTAATCACATTGTTCTTTATGTATGAATGTGTTAATCTTCAACTAGCTTTGAGTGAGTTATGCTTGTATAACCAAGTGCTTGATGTTTTGATCTCTAATAAACACCTAGACATACTTAGGGATGCTAATGGGACCATGTTTATGTTCATATCAAGTCAAGTTAGGCTTGCTAGGGTTTAAGCTCCTATGTTGACCCTAGAAACCCTTTTCTTTGACTTAACAAATCAACCATGCTAATGACCTTGCATGACAAAGTGGTCTTAAGCAAAGTTGTAGAGAATTTCGTAAGGAACAAACTTTGTTTAACCACCTTGAGGTGATTTGGACCCTAACATACTCTAATTGGCCATTTAAGGCAGAATTGGGGGCTGTTTTGGATTTCAAAATTTGCCTAATTCTAAACTAACTTTCAGTTTGAAAGTTACCCTGTTTCAGTGCTTGTAGTTTGAAATCTAGGCAGTTTTAGATCAAACGAGTCACATCATAATTGGAGTTCAACTATAGCTCTATCTAATGGTGTACTTGGTTGAAGCTAGTTTGCAGTGATTAGGAAGTTAATCGCGTTGCGAAACGCGCCGTCAGTCACCCTGATTGGTTTCAAACGGGGGAGGCAGAGCCGCGCGCGCCGGTCGATGGCCGACCAAGTCAGTCTATGCGCGCCGCATGGAAGCCGTACACCAGCGTTTGGCCCGCGCCGGCCGCGCCAATGGCAAGCCGTACACTCCACCTTGCGACCGCACCCACACCCAGCACCTCACTCTCTCCTCTCCTCTCTGCTTCACGCAAGAGCGCAACCGTGCCATTGCCGAGCTCGTTGCCGTCGCCGAGCTCCACCGCGCCACATGCCACCGCTCTGCCCACCAAAACGCAGCCACAGCTTCGCCTTGGTCTGCTCCATCTTTCACACCGCTTGGTTGAAGCGCAAACCGCATAGGTGAGCCGGACCACGCAACACCGCGGGCACCATTGCCATCGAAGCTCCGCCGAGCTTTGCGCCACCATGGCTAACCCAATCTAGTGCTTCTCCCTCTCTTCTGGCTCTCGTACGTGGTAGCCTAGAGGTCGTAGAAGCTCATCGAGGAGTTGTTGAAGCTATTAGGGTTAGGGTTAACCGGAACGTGATCTCCACTGCTTGCGAGTGCACGACACCCGCAACGCCGGCGAGGTTAATGCTGGGTCACCCAACGCCTCTCAGGTTCATTAGAGTCACGTTAGGGTTAGCTGGTTAGCTCGTAGATAGTTGGCCGCCGCCGGAATAGCGAAGTCGCGCCGCCATGATCTCGCCATTGTGCCACTGTGGATGTGGCCGAGCTCATCGGAGGTTTCTCAAGGCTCCAATCCGGGCCAGATCGAACTGCTAGGGTTCAGTGTAGCAGTAGAAATTGCTAGCTTGGACAGTAGAAGCTTGCGCCGGCCAGCGTGAGCAACACCGCGCCGCCATTACCGCCGTCGAGCATGCTCCGGTGAGTTTGGGGTACAATCAGTTAAATGGTTGGATGCAGGTTGCGAAGGAGAACACGTCTGGAGGGTTAGTTTGGCCGGAGACCTCACCGCTGGCGAAGGACCGTCGGTTGAGCACCTTCTGTGCTCTCGGCCCTGAGGAAGAAGTTGACCAGTGGGTCCCACACGTCATAGGCTCTATGTGTTGTTTTCTGTTTTTGTTTTTTAGTTTTGTTTGCTAACTTTGAAAATGCATATCTAATTATAGAAAAATGCAAATAATGTGAAATAAATCCTGTTAGTCTTCTTATGTTTTTCCCTATGCATGAAAAATATAAAATGACCTGTTGCTGCTGTTCTTATATGCTGTTTAATTAAAAATGTACAACAAGCTTTATATGCTTAGTTTAACTTGTTTATTTCATAACTAAAGTTTGGAATGTGCTAAAATTGTAATTCTTATTGTGTTGAGCTTACCTCAGCATGTACTTCCCATGAAAAATGTTAAAGTACTAGTACCCTCTTTTTCAATTGCATGTTGTAGCTCTTTTGTTAAATGCTTAGTTAATTAAATACAATCTAGTTTTAATTGCTACTTAAGTTTTATGTGTTTCCTGTGCTTGGTATTTTTTGTACATGTGTTACTTGCTTAGTGTGAACTAATAAAAATATGAAATCTATTGTTTGACACTTTTCAAATTGTTTAAGTAATTTATGTTTAAAACATGTTTGTTTTCTCATCACCAGCAAAGCAGTAGTCTTAACCACTTTTTAAACATGGTTGCTGTTAATGATGTGAATACAAAAGTGATAGATAATTATGTAAACCTGCTTGTCAAATTTTATCATAATTTTTGGAATGATGGTAGAACCTGTTTAGTTTAACCTGGGTATATTATACAAGTTCGGTGAAGCGTTTTCCTCTTTCTTCCAAACAGCTTTGCTTGAAGTGAGTGTTAGGCTAATTTGGAATGTTTTGTAGAAAATTTCATAAGCTTTTCATAAAGTTCAAGTTTGTAATTTTTGGTTGTGTGTAGCTCCTGCTACACTGTTTTCTTTCAGCTGATGTTTTGAAGTCTTATATGCCATGTTGTGATTGTTTCTAAGTAATGAATGCCTCCTGCATGGTTAAGAAATTTACCTAAGCTATAAATATGATTAGTTGTAGGTGTTAGAGAGCTCACATCAGATGAGAAGCTCTATTACAGGTTGCTAAAGAAGGGTAAGTGTTAGCTTCTCTACTGGAGAAGAGATATGCACATACTCGGTCAATGATATAAATATGTTGCATAATACATTCATCATGAGCATTCATCCATGTTGTAACACCCTAAATTTTGATTTCTGGAAAATAGTAATAAAATGATTTGATTATGAATTTTGTGCTCATGAAAATGTAGGGAAATAAATTTTTTTATCAATTTAAAAATTTTCTAGAATTAGCAACATGTTTGATCATTTATGCCGTTGCACTTGTTACTTTTTGAGTGAGTGGAGTTTTCAAAATTCAAACAACAATTTGAATCAAGTTTTGAAAAGTCTTTGCATTAAAAGAAAAATAAAATGAAAGAAAAACAAATCAAAATAAAAGGAGGTTTCAAAAAAGAAAAAGTTCATGAAAATGTTTTGAAAAAGGTTTTCAAAACATATATATATATATATATATATATAAGAAAGAAAACAAGAAAGAAAATAAAATAATAAGAAACCCTTTCACCCTCTCGGCCCAGTACTCCGGCCCAGCACCGCGCGCATGCTGGAGGCTTTCACCTCTCCTCCGTGCCGCTGACACTCCGGCCCAGCTGGCAGCGTCGCCCCCTTCCTCCTGTCGCGCTCGCGACGAACTCTGCTCCGAGCCGAACCACCTCCGCCTCCGAATCTCTTGCCCCTTGGCGTGTCTGCCAAGCTCTGCCTTCCCTTAAATAGCAGCCGCATCCCTCGTGACGTTTTTTTTCTAAACCCTAGCGCAGCCGGCTTGCTCCTACGCCCTAGCACCGCTCCGCTCGGATCTTGCCGAGCAGGGCAAGGTGCCGCCGACGCCATTGGCAACCACTCGAGCTTCCTTGTCGCCTCACGAGCCCCGCACCTCCTTCGGATCAAGGTTTGCAACCCAGTAGCTCTTCTCCACCGCTCGATTTCGCTCCGCATCGACCTCACTACCTCGTCGCCGTTCGCAGGGGACCGAGCGCCGCCTCCGTTCGTGGCCGGCTGTTCTCGCTCGTCTTCAGCCACCGCGAAACACCCAGGTGAGCCCGCACCACTTCCCTCTGTCTCCCGGGCCAGTCCGTGCATCAAATTGTGTGGACCGTAGGCCCCGTTCTGCTCTCGCCGGTGGAGCTCGCTGCTCCAACAATGGAGTCCAGCCGAGGCCCTAGCTCAAGCTGCACTGCTTCGCCTATGAGCTCCTTGCGGGTTTCCATGGCCACCTCCCGCAACCCGTGCCGGACAAGGACACACCTCCCTGGGCTCCCTCCGCATGAAACGCCGCCGCGTTAAAGCACCGGCCGTGTGCCATGCGGACGTGCTCTGCCCAGCTCAGTGCTATTCCGATTCCTAACTAGCTTGATGACATCAGATGACCTCATGGATAGGGTTGCTAGCCGTTTTCCTTTACAAAAACAAATCAGAAAATACAATAAAAAAAATACACACACACGAATACAAATCATCGTGAGCCATCATGGCAGAATTTTATAGCCCACACCTCTGGTAGTCTATCCCTTAGTCATGGACTTGAATATCATGGACTTGAATATTATAAATAACATTTTTAGAACTAAATTAAATTTTACAAATATTTCATAGTTTGTTTATAATAAATACTTAATGTTTTCCATGTCCCAAAAATCAATAAACTCTAGCTTCGTTTTGATCGTAGTGACATAATCTATACGATGAAACCATAATAAACTCTGTTTTGAAACTTTGAAAAATATTTATTATTTAATGCCTTTTTAAATTCTAAGTTTATTAATCTCCGAATCTTGTTTAAATCATATATCCTCTGTTTTAGTTCCGTTTCGACTCCTTCAAGTTGCGCTAGCTTCGTAATAACATAAACTTCAGTTTAGTGTTAATTGATGGTATATTAATAGCTCTGTGAATTCTTGGTTAAACTCTTAACTTGATTAAAGGCTATGCAATTCGTTTTATAAATAAAATACGAATAGTTCTACTTTAGTTTTCAATTTAATTTGCAAATCTAAATATAAGTTTGACTTTAATTCAACTTCGTTATTTCTCTAAAGTACCTTACTCATTCTTTTGCATAGCTAAAAGTAATAAAGCTCTTAGTTCTCTTTTTAAAGCTAATCTTCCATTAGTTGTATCTTGATCCCCGTAGCTCCGTTTAGCGTGTTTCTCGCGTCTGTGTGATCGTAACAAGGCGTAGATTTCTTTTAAAACCTTTTTCATTGATTGATGTATTGTTCTAAATAGATCTATTGTATGCTATGCATGTTTGTTCAGCTGCTTGAGTGATGTTTATGGTCTTGTCCAATCGGTGAGATTTATGTGGAGGTCAAGAAGTCATCTGAAGATTGAAATCAGTTGAAGAAAGGATCTAAGCATTTAAGGAAAGTATAGCATGGGATCTTCCTTGTTACCTATACACTTTAAATATCATTTAATTCATATGCATGTGTCTACCTTGATTTCCCGTGAGGATTACCTAGATTTGATATCCTGTGACTTGTCACCTTTGAGGGTTTGCATATGGGTAGCTTTTGCTAGTGCTCATAAAGAATAACCATGATCATGTAACTTGACTAATGATATATGCAATAACGATAACAGATGACTTTTTAGCAACATGGACTATAGGTGGAGCATCAGGAACTCACGCTTGTTTTCTTACTCATAGGGATATATCTGTAAGTGGATTACCCCAAGAAAACAGTACTACCATAAGCTAATGGGCTCTGGCTTGATTCAGTATTAGGTTTCTACTAGTTTGTGGCAGCTTACCCAAAAGGGCGCAAGAAGGGCTCTGAGATAGTAAGGCTTGGTCTGCCGCGAAGGTGCCCTATGTTTTTGGGATGTCCCCTTGGGAGGGGTGTTCTTGCATCTCGTTGAGGAAACTTGTAGCGGGTTGCTACCTATTAGTGGAAATCTGTGAACGGTCTCGTAGTGAACCCTGCCGACCTTCCTTGGAAGTGGGTTAAGAGGGCCGCGTCCTCGGGCGAAAGGGCAATTCACAACTTGTGGGTAAAGATGTACACCTCTACGCAGAGTTAAAAACTATTATAATAGCCGTGCTCACGGTCAAGAGCGGCTTGGGTTCCTTACTGTGTGATGTCCTTATGTCATAGCTCATTAGTTGTTATTTGTTATTGATTATTGTGACTTGTTCATATAAGCATTATCTCTTGTTCACTTGATCATGTGGTTGTTTGGGCTTATGTTGAACTTGATGCTACTCAATTGCTAAAACTATGATATACTAAAAGCTGATGCAGTTAAACCGTGTCTATCCTTTTTGAGCCTCATGAACCCCATGTTATCTTGTTGAGTACGACATGTACTTACGCTTGCTTTATTTTCAATACTTTGGATAAAAATCCCGGATGGGTACCAGATTGCAAGAGTTGAAAGAGATAGGCTTGTGATCAACCAGTCAGTTGGTCCCTGTGGAATTGGAGTCTTCACTCGAAGTTCGGAGTTGTCTTTCCGCTGTTTGTTGTGCTAAGGTTATCTTTTGACCTTATATGTTATATATTTAAGTATTGTCTTTTGATACTACCTTAATTTGTGGCTATATGTGAGATTTGACTTCCAGGGCTCACATATGGTGTATATCTGGTTTTGTTCTTAAAACCGGCTGTGACACATGTGCATTAGACATGTTTCAATTCCTAGTATGTGACTTGTCATATTTATGTTGGATCATCATACATATATACATACATCCAGGATCGCAGGAGGGAGTGACACTGCTAGAGTTCGAAGAGCTAGAAGGAGGAGTCCCACCGGAGATTCAAGTTCCTGGAGTTCCAGAAGGAGAACAGGGCCCTGAGCTTTCTGAGTGCCGAAACCACCAACCCTCCACCTTTGTGAAAGGCAAGCCTCGGAGCATATATACCTATCTTACTCTATTGCAAGTATTTTAACTATATCACTATCACTTGTTTGTGCATTAAGTTGGTAGGCGTTGAATGAAACCCTTGCTACATTATACCTTCCTTGTCCAACAAAAAGAAACCTGTAGGCCCAGGATCGAAACCTGTGCTTAGCCCTGCTTAGACCGGTAGAGTGTGTGATCTACTATCCCCATGATGATAGGTTGATACTGGTCACGGTTGGCTATATATTTGCTATCGTGGAAAATAACCATGTGGAAGCAATAAATCGAGACCAGGCGAACAAGGTGTATGTGAGCCACTTGACTTGGAGGTCTTGTGAGCGGGTTCTCTCTGCCTGTGTCGTTAGGCTCTGGATCGTGGTTGGACATCTGCCGAGATTGAACGCATTCCTTCTTCATAGCTGGCCGAATAACTCGTTTCGACCGTGAAGCCTAACTCTATAGGTCGGGCTGGAATCTCCTCCTAGTTAGGTCATGAAGACCGCAAGCGGCATACTAGACCATGGGCAAGTATCCTGAACGTCCTGGCCTATTACCAAGGGCAGGCACTGCTTGAACGTCCTGGCTATCCGTGAGTCGCTACTCATGCCGGTACCAGGGGATCTGCGACGTCACCCGAACTATATTGAAGGTAACCCGCATAAGTCAACCCGGCCGGGGAGACTTGGGTGTGATTGAGGAATAAACCTCCAGCTGGATAGGAATTCGATTCGAATTGCGGTCTCACCCCGTCAGTGAGAAATTTGAAAGATCTTCCTCCCACTGTAGAAATTTGAACTCTAATATGTAACCAAAATATGGTTATATGGTTTACATGCCAAACATGATATGGTTATTATTGTGATGATAATTCAATGTTTGCTCTAGCTCAGGTGCTAATCTAGACTTGTTTAATGCTACTTAATCTTGATGCTAAAAGAGATATTTTAACTTGAAAGACTAGAGTAAGAAATGCTTGTTTATGCAAAAGTCATGCTATCTCATGAGCTCCACCTGATAAAGCCTTACATCATCCTTGAAGTGTCATATGGTTATATATTTATCTCTCTGTCGGGTAAGTCTAGCTGAGTACAATTGAGTACTCAGGGTTTCTTTACCATTGTTGCAGATGGTATGGTCTATTCTGGCTATTATCAGGCATGCCTCTACCCTGCATGTGATGATGGGTGATGACCTTGGGCAGAGGTGGCTTCTAATGTCTCTCCTCGTTGCTTTTGATGGGATTGTAATAATTCTGGCACCGTATGAGGTTTAAAACAGTTTGCAAGGTGTTGATTCAAAACTAAGACTTCCGCTACTTTGATTTGAACTCAGTGTTGTAATAACACTTATTTAAACTCTATTGTAATATTATTTCATTTCAAACTTATCACTGTGAATGTGTGGTTACTGAATCGAGTACGATCTCGGGTTGTTAGTTAATGTGGTTTGAAATCCTTCGAGATTTCAAGGACTACCGGGCTTATATGGGCTCTAGTGTTACAGTGTCTCCAGAAATGGTGACCATTATACTAGTGCTCTTATGGGTTGGGCGGTTCCGTGACAATAATGGTCTAATGCGAGACCGCCACGCAAGCTGTCCCCCACGATGCTGACATTTCGCTTGCTCTTGGGCCGCTAGTCGCACGGTTAATACGACCCACATATCCATTTACCATGTCATTTACTCCGAATAATCTCCCTAATTTGTGTTTAATATATGTTACAATCTCGCTAACCCCATAGTCCCAGGAACTGGGCCCACATCTTATAAGTGATCTCTTGCAGCTATAGTACCTTCACTATAGTAACAAGTCGCCAGACTCGAGCAAGTATATTCGGCGAGAACACTCGGGGACTACGGTGACCACAGTTATGCCTCCCGGCACCTGGTCGCTAGTCAGCCTCCGACCAGGCCCGGGAACTTCACCGACCACCACTTCGAGCGGGCTCGGGGACTGGACGTCAAGCGACCCCCTAGCCACAACCCGACACTCATTCGCTAGTCTTCTCCAAGATTTTCTGCAAACAGGTTCGCGGACTGTGGCTCGGGGACTGCGGCTACTAAGGAAGCTGCTCGGCAAAACCATGACCCTAATGCAAGGACCATCCTGCTCCTTACATCAAGCTCGGGGACTACGGGTATTTGCAGTTGTTTTTTTTGCAAAACTTCTGTTTTATCTTTTGAAGTCCGAATATTTTATAGCTCAGCACCACATGCATACTACACCTACTACCAAGCTCGGGGAATGTATCTGTTTCTTTCTGGAAAAACCATGCTGTTTCATAATGTTTTGCAGAGTCTAAGCGGGTACAGTTCGCATGGAAAAGACTTTCAAAAATTTTGTTCAGCATGTCACATCCTTCCAACAAGAAGTCGTAGACTTACGACGAAGCGACCTACTCACTAATCTAGTTCGACCTGATCGGGAGGCTTCTCCGAACTATATACCGACCAGGCTACCTGGTCGGAGCTCTGCGACAACGCTGATGAAGAAAGGCGACCAGGCTACACCTCCTCGAAAGACATTAGGATGGCTCGCTAGAAGGATGTAACATGCTCGGGGACTTGTTGGGGATATTACCTCTGTATACCCCTAGGGACCTACATGGGCCTCTCGACCGAGGATGGCCCAGGTCACGACGCCTTGCGGCACGTGACCAGGTCCACCGTGCTCGCCAGGGACTCCACAAAGCCTTGCTCGCCAAGGCAGATCCTAGGAGATAGACTCAGATCCTTTTCCTTAGGGGACCGATCGTAATATGTTAGGATATGGAAATTTTAACCTTGCTCCCCGACTATATAAGGCGAGCAGGGACCCCCTCGAAATACATCTTGTAACCTATCTCTCAGATCAATCTAGCCACCAGAACATAGGACGTAGGGTATTACGGCGGTTTGCCGGCCTGAACCTATATAAATCGTCATGTCTACGCTCGCTATGTTATGCTTGACCGCCATTGCCACACCTCCGCCTAACAATCTACTACCTTGGTTTACCCCTAGGTAGACTGCAACACATATTTCGTTGGTAGAACTTCACTCATGGCATAGTTGAAGAAGTACATGATGTTGAGTTTGATGAAACTAATGGATCTCAGGATGAAAGTGACAATCATGATGATGTGAGAGGTGAACCATTGGCAAATGAAATGTAGAACATGGACATTGGGGACATTACGCCAATAGAAGGGATTGATGAGCAAGATAATTATTATCAAGTGTGCCCTCCATCAAATGAGAAAATCAATGACAATCAAGCTAGTTCATCCTCTCCAACTTAAGATCAACAAGTGGCTAGTTCATCATCTCTATCCAATGACCAACCAAGTACAAGCAATCAACTTCCAACACTCCAACCTACATCTATTGCAAGGGATCATCCTTTGGATCATATTATTGGAGATATCACAAGAGGTGTACAAACAAGATCAAGATTGGCTTCGTTTTGTGAACATGACTCCTTTGTGTCATCTATTGAGCCAACCAAGATTGAATAAGCTTTGAAAGATATTGATGACTCTTCTTCCTCGGAGCAGCAGTCGGTGAGCCGGCCCGTTTCGATTGCGAAGCTTGGGGGGCATCGGCAGCAGGAGTTGGGGAGGTTGGTACATTTGCAGCAGCTGCCGATGACCTCGCTACCTGAAGAATGTTTGGTGCAAGTTATATAGAATAAATATTACCGATGAGCAGTTTATGATCGGTATAAATGAAAGTGAAGCTTACTGCGAAAGCTCGCGCTAAAATGGCAGCGACAGCCGAGGGAGTAGCAGTGGTCATTGCAGGCGTCGACCTTGGCTTTAGGGTGACCTTGGGAGTCCTCTGAGTGAAGGAGGCCAATGTAGGAGCATTGTTGCCGATAATGGACACCGGGCTCATCACTCGGACGCGGAAGGGCTTACCACTCTTGCTCACTCGGGGGATTGGATCGTCACCTGTAGTAAGAGAAAGTTAGATACCGATGGTGGAAGTAAATAGTAAGATACATTGGGATGAAGAAACTTACTGCATCATTAGGGATGACGTGATCGGCGTCGATCAAGTGCTGATAATAATGTGATGACATGGAAAAAATTTGGCCTCTCCATTCTTGCCAACAAGATTTGTATAACTATGTCATGAATGATGTTGGTGCCCAGGAGGATAGGTCGATGTCTGATGTATCGGTATCGGGTGGAAGATTGACGACCTTGTTCCAGTCCATGGCGCTGGAGATGATTTGTCTTGGTTTTACTACCTTAGAGTAGCAGAGCTTGATCGGTAATTGGCCGAATGCCAGTTGTCTTGCTGCTACCGATGGGTAGTAAAACTCAAAGGATGGAGGAGCGTTCTTCCTAGTTCCGAAGATGTTAACTGGAATGGCTCGGGGAACGATGCTGGCCTTCATAATTACTTCGTTCTAAGGCATGTTCCAATCGGTAAGATTAAACAACAGAGGGAATTGGCTGTTCTCGTCAACATAGGGCCACCAAAGCCGTTCTGCAACAGGGATTCCGCAGTAAAACTTTTGGAAGAACCTGCCGAATTGATCTTCATTGGCATCGGTTCCTGGCAGCACTATGATGGCTTCCCCAAAATTGAGTGGGGGACGAGTTGCCGATTCATCATCCTCATATTCATACTCTTCCGATATATCCCTTGGGAATTGCTGGTTGAAGAGATCAAATTGAAGGACCTTGTACATATGTGCATTCAACCACATATTCACAAACCACCAAGGACCTCCAAGGTTGCCGATGGACTCACCTAGCAACAGCTTCTTGGATACTTGGTGCAGGAGATGGTATACCGATCCAAGAAGATATCGGCCGAGAGGAAGTTTTGTTCCATCGGCAAGAAGTTCTGCTGCGGGGAGATGCATGGTGGTAGGTCCAACTGCTCTGCCACAGAAGATAATTTTTTCTAACCACATATTCAAGAAGGTGGCGTGCTCCCTCTGACCTACCGATCCAGTCTTCTGGTATTCATGGATGTAACCAGTCCAGCCGCCAATGTTGCGTGTATTCATCTTGTACTCGGCCTTCGTGTTGAACAGGGCAGGAGTATCGGCAGAGGAGACATCTAGGCCGGTAAGCATATGCACATCGGCAAGGGCGGGGGTGGCAGGTCCATGTCTGAATAAGAAAGCATTCATTGCATCGGACTAGAAATAAGAAGCCGCCATCATCATATTCTCGTTCTTCTCCATATCGGCAATGGAGAGCCTGATGCACTGATGTAAGTTACGCTCTGACTAGTGGGCTTGCTGTGTTCTAATTATCCTAAGGTACCAGTTCTTCCATCCTTTGGTAGGCCTAGGCCATGAGCGGAAGGCGTCTTTCCATAACCCTAGGCTAAAGCACTCGGATCTGAAGGGGATGCGTTTGGCCTCAGCATTGATCAGATTAGTGGGATCAGGATTTCCTATTGGGCCCAGGCAGTTGAAATTGGATTGTTCAATGGGGATTACTACCTTGTTGTACAGTTCCTAGGTTTCAGAAAAATCAAAGAAAGGGGAAAAGAATTACGAGATTGATGCGGGAGAGAAATTTGCAGGAAATAAAGTAAGGAAGGAGCAGATTTACCTTGGGGACGTCGAAGTTGATCGCCATTGGTGTTGTTCGAGTTCTGCTGGAAGAGGATGATGCCGCTTGAGTTCACGAACTGTTCTTCGGAGTCGCCGCTGGGGTCGCCGCCGAGGTTGAAAACGAGGGCAGGTGAAGGCAAAAGTAGGCTCAGGGTAAAGAACAGATTGGGTGACGGTAATTTTTATAAGCCTGGTCAAGGGTATTTTGGAATTTTTCTTCACACTGAGCAGGAATGTGGAAAGGTATGCAATAGTTTTGCGCGTGGTAATCGAGGAAGTCGTGCGGTCATCTTGGAGGGAACAGTTATAATAGAGAAAATTTCGGCGTGTAAAATATTCTACACTCTGAAATTGGGGGGCATGTGTTGACACCGTTTTTCGGCACGTGTCAAATGAGCTAAGACTTGTGTTGGTCGGTGGCTGTTTTCTATCGGCATCGGAAAGTTATCAGTCGAATTTACCGATGAGAAAGAATGCTGCAGGAAAGATAAGTTTGTTGCCGATGGGAGCTGGATGATTCTTGCCGATAAGGGTTAATTGGTGAAGTCAAGTCACCAGAACTGCAAAGTTGCCGATGCCGATTGCTGATGAGGAGATGTTGTCGATGCCGATTGCCGATGAGGAGATGATGCCGATGGGCACAGGATGATGTGGCGGTTAACGTCAGCAGAAGATTGCCGGTGGCGAAAGAAGGAAGTCGCGGATTGAAGGAATCCGCCGATGGAAAGTTTTCATCGATGGAAGGACATAAGGAAACTAGTGATTTTATACCAGTATTGTTATAGAAGTTTGAGTCCGACTCTTGCACGAGTCGTTTATTTCCTCAAAAATAGAAGTGTCTGTTTAGGAATATAGTATTGTTATTTGGGTCCGACTCCTGCGCGAGTCAGTTATTTCCTTTAAAGTAGGAGTTTGTTTTGGAAAGGTACGAGTTGTGTCCATGTATAACTTCCCATACGGGAGTATAAGTATGTGCCCTAGGGGTCGTGATAATCAAATCAATCAAAAACAAATCTATTACTCTTATTTACCTTTACTGCAATTTACCCTTTTACTGCATTAGTCTTAGCTTATCTACGAGTTCTTCAAGCTTCGACGGGCTGCATCATCTTGATCTCCGTCAAACTCTTGCAAGTTCCGTGTGGGAGTAATCTGAGCCTTGACATCCGGGCGCATCGCTATTGTCTCGTTCAACTCTGCTCTAGTTATCCTGATCAAGTCTGAGTCTTGGCATCTGGGCGTATCGTCGTTGTCTTGCTTGGATTTTGTTCTAGTTATCGTCCTTGTCGATTAACTAGTCAAATCGACTGGCACACCTTTGGATATCGAATTCGGGTATTAGCCCGAGGTGTTCGCAGATCCTGACGCTTTTTGTGTCAACAGTGATCATGTCAAATTTGGTTAACTAGGGTTTAAGCTTATGTGTTGACCCTAGGAACCCTTTTCTTTGACTAATCAAATCAACCTTGCTAATGTCCTTGCATGACAGTTGTTGGTATTTCTTAACGCAAACAGATAAATTCGCAAGCGTACGGATACCGCTGTAGCTTTCACCCGTGAGTATTCCAAGGGTATCAATTTCCACGGGGAACGTGAATTGAACTAGAAAGGAACTAAGAGCATCCAAGGATAGATAAGATAACTGGGTAGAGATATTTTAGAGTTTTCTAAGGGGGGATATCTAATCAAAGGCCCATGATACTCTACTTACTTTGGAGCAATAGTACCTTCTCGACTCTCGACAAAGACTAGGAAAAAGGTAGTCGGGGGGGGGGGGGGGGAGACTGCCAAAAGATCTACGAAAACACCAACCCGAACGTGGTGGACTACAAAGGCCTTACAGAGCTGTCACCTCTGGGGCTACCACAACTATCCGTAGGATTGGGCGCAAACTCAGGTAAACTCTAGTCTAGACACCACGTCTACAATATTGCTTACTACTCTAATTCAACGTTTAAACTATAACACTCAATACGAGCGGAGATCCCATAAATAGAATAAAGTAAGAACTGAAATAAGATACTTAGAAATATATGAAGAACCTAGAGATTGCTCAAAACCAGATGCTGCAAAGGTACAATGTTGAGGAAGATCCAACAGATCCGGCTCCTCCTCTCTCTCTCACCTCTAATTACAACTAGATGAGCTAGAACTAGAAGAACTAGATCTAGACAACTAGAGGGACCTCTCTCCTTCTCTATAATTGAAACCCTAGGTTTGTCTCTGGAGAAGAATAATGAGATGAGATGATCCTCAGGGGGGTTAGGGGCCTTGCTTATATAGCCTCCTCAAATGAATGTCGGCCGTCGGATCAAACCGACCTTAGGCGAAGGGTTTAGATTGATCCTCAAAGGTGGTGGAGAAAAATTCGCGAACTTGAGCCTGATTGGCTAGAATAGCAGTGCGGGCGCCCTAGGGGTCAGGGCGGGTTCCCTGACTTCGGGCCTGTTTTGCCTCCCGTTCGTTCTGGTGTGTCCTGGAACCTTCTAGAGTACAAAAAATTGTGCGGTTGATAAATATCTCTATGTAAACATGACAAGTGGGCCTTTCCTTGGTATTTCCTGATAACCCCCTGCAGAAACAGACATTCACCAAAACTCGTGGAATTCTGTCAGTATGAACCCTAATTCTAGCTATTGGTTTCATTTAGACCCTTTTCCTTGTTTAGTTAACGGTTGAAATTGGTACTTAAGGACCGTCAACAACTCCCCCAAGCTTACCTTTTGCTCGTCCCTGAGCAAAGATGAACTCAATGATGGATCCGGAGTTGCTACAATGATTTCACGCCTTAAAGGTACACATTCGTTCAAACAAGAATTCTCCTCTAGATTAGAGGAAACTATTCTGACTTTCAAACATACCCATATTACCTTTAACCATGGGGCTTATAGCCATCACTTGGGTCTTGAGTAATTGAAAAGTAGAATGATCCGGCCAAGTACTATGTCTCAAGCTCTTCACTTTACCTTCATCCTGGAGTTTTGCAAAGTTTTCAAAATAAAACTTAAAGTCTCTTTTGTATGACCCTCTCAAGTCTCTCTATATGTGGTATTTGTGGATCCTCACCAAGGCAACAATGGTGTTATGCCTTCTCTCAGAATATTATTTGGAACAAGCAAAGTAACAATGTGCCTTTTCTCTCTCACCCTATAACTAATAGGCAATATATGGAGTTCATAGGTGGGGAGAAATAGCGCATACATACTTGCAAAGCATATATTGTAAAGTCAAACAATGGATCCAGAGAAATAGGTCATACAATCAAATCAAGATGTGCATGTGTATGGGATATATGGTGGATGTATGATGGTGGATATGTGGTGGATAATGGTGTATGGTGGATATATGAGAGTGTATGATGGAAACCTAATTTAACTCTGCTCCTTGAATACATATATACATACATCTCTCATTTAGAACTTGGAATTTTGAGAGAACTTGGGCTTGCTTTTTTTAGAGAGGTGGGCATCTAAGTACCCATTGTTTTGATATGACACTTGTCCATGTTTTACTCTCTTTATTTTTTTTATTTTTTTCCACAACCCAAGTCTCTTTCTATAATAACACTTTTGAGAGATAATAACAAGGAAATCTTTGGAGCAGTTACATTTATGGTAATGAAATATATGGATAGGTCGAGAACTGGGATATTTTTAGTTACTTACTCCCAAGGTAGCAGTAGAGCATTTTTCTGGTGGATCTGAATGGCATATATGTGGATGCGTACCTCTAGGATAGAAGTAGCATATATGAGTGGAGTGTACGTGATCTTGATTTGAAAAGCATGACAAGTCTCTAAGGGTCAACAAAGCTTGACAAAACTCAATGCAAATACAAGTAGTAAAAATGATAGTGAATGTTTTCCTAATCTACCAGGCATGTATATATGCCTGTGGTAGGAATTCAAGGTCTCATCATACAGAAACTTATCATGTAATATTTTCAATTTTCAAAAGATAAATTCTCCAGAACTCTAGTATTGCTAGGAACAAGATAAATAGCAGCTCAGACTTTTTCATATCATACCTATCAACTACCTAGACTTAGCTCAAGCATTTGCAACCCACAAGTTTCAGGTTCAGAGTAAATCTTATGTCAAAATAGTTATGTCTAAAAACTTGGGAGAATTCAAGGTTGAAAACTAGGTACTTGAAAGGAATTACGACAGAGCAACTATTCATCATTTCCATAAAGAGATAAACATTCATGGAACATATGAGAGTAGAGAGAAGTCTTTTTGTTCTTTTTATCATATTTAGAGATTTTTTTAATTGCAAGAAAAGATAAGCAAGAAAATGCATGAATGTAAATACTAGAATTAAACACTTATCTTAGTGGGGGAGGGAACCTCCCCAAGCTTATCCTTTGCTCAATAGTGTGGTGGCTGATATGGATGTTGTTGCCACCACATCCTCCATCATTGGATTTGTTCTTCTTGAAGTGCTTGGAGCTGTTCATTGTTTTGCTGGACTATACCTGTTGTCATACCATGCTCAATGCAAAGCTCGCCTATGGTATTGGGGAGATTGTCCATTTGTTGCCTCCGCTCACGATGCTCCCTATCTCGTGGGAACGAGAAGGATGCTCGTGGTCTTTGAGGACCTGGTGGTCGAGGAGGCATGCCACTGGAAGTGTCCATGGCATCGGAAGTTGCGTCGTCTTCCTCCTCACCAACAACTCCTCGGGAAGGACCACCTTGCTCAAAATGAGCAAACCGTGGTTCCTCATGTGCTCTCCTGCTGGAACCTGCAACACCTCTTTGCCCACGTCCTTGATCCAAATCAAGGGTTAGTTGGTGGGTCCTATACAACCAACCTTTCTCATTTGGAAGAGGAACCTCAGTTGTATGGCCACAATAAATCATTTTGAGTCCACCTCTTGGACCTCTTTTGAGCATTTGAGCATGTATAAGATATTCTTCAGAGTTCTTCATTTTATTATTAGCAACTTCTAAACATACCTATTATTATTACTAAAAAGAAAACTCACTTAAGGATAAAATAGATAATCAAATTCCCTAGATAAACAATGTCTAAGTTGTTAGTTTTGGGATTTGTAATTATTTAGGTGTGAACCTTCATGTGCTCACATTTTTTTATTTGAATTAATTTATGTAACTAATATCTAAGTAAAAGTAAACCTAAGTGGGTAAGAATACTTACCTGGATACATGGGGGTGCTCTCCCCCAAGCTGGATGTTGACATAGTCATTCATTTAGACAGTGTAGACTTACTTCACTTCTCTGAGACTTCAAAGATGATAGTTGATGTAGTGGTACTTCTCAAAGTAGTTGAAGATATCTAATCTGGTCTAGTCTTTCCAAAACCTGCTGAACTCAAATAGACAACAAAGCTCGTGGAACAGATTAAGCGTAAGCAGTAAACCATTTATGCCTTGATTGCCTAGAGCCTTACAGAATTCTTCTATTCAATTTTTTTTTGGATTTTCAATTTTATATGTAATATTTTTTATGCCTCCACAACAAACAGTTGGAAGACTTATTCACATGGGGCTTAAAGGTTTTTTCTTTTTGTAATACAGTGCAATAATATAGATATGCTATGATTAAGATGATTATGCAATGGATTATACTAAGAATGATATATATAAATATAACTACAAAAATATTTATGGAAAGTAAATATGCTAGAGTGCAACTAATGCAATGCAGATAAATAAACATGCAGATAACTTACCGAGTTTACCTTCTAGCTAAGGTTCAGAGATTTAGGTTCGTTGAACCGGACCTCTCTTCTGGTTCAAATGTCTTAAGGAGCCTGGTCTACTCCTGATAAATTCTTGGATGTTTGCTCTTCTTGTGTTGGTGTTTCCGATGAAGTCTCTTTCCTGTTCCACACTTCCTCAGTCTGAGGTTCTGCTTCTTCTTTCCTTTGTAGCAGGTGATACATCCTTTGTTGATGGTATGACTTCTTTCTTAGGAGAACTCATATATTTATTATTGAATTGATCTTCATATCTTGTTAATTCTCCCAGATAGTCTGTCCATCCATCCTTGGTGGCTTATTTCTTCTCTTCAAGAAATTGAAAGTGGATCTCTCATGATTTCATGGAGATGATACTAGTGGCGTTGAGGAAAGATCTTCCTCAAATGAGGTGGACTTCATCTTCATCTCTCATATCTTGAAACATGAAGTCAGTGAGAACATAGTGATCATGTTGACCATGATATCCTTTGCTATTCCCTCTCAGACATTATGTTGATGCTTGATCCAATATCGCAGAATATCTTGTAGAATGCACTTTCCTTGATCTTGCTATCAATGGTGGGTACTCCTAGATAATCTAGCTTAGTTAGGTAATGGTGATAGAAGGAAGTGATCAAACCCTAAATCGATGGTGTTGATCATCCACACAGAGTCTTCTCTTGGTTGTTGAGATTTATTCTTCCTCCTTCTATTGTTGATGTTGTTCTTCCTTGTAGCTCTAGTTGTATCCTCGTAGGTGTGCGGCGTTTGAGGATGAGTAGGAACCTTGAGTGTAGGCTTCTCGGGAGTGGATTTATCCTTCCCATCCTTGATTGTGAAACATATCTTGACACTCTTCCTGTTTCTTCAACCTCAAAGTCTGCCGATACAAATGAGTGTCCAACTCCTATGAAACTATCTTCAAGAACTCCCTTGGGATAGCATAGTGTCTGATCTACAAGTTGGCATGACGTTGACACTTGTTCCAAGGTCACAGACCACTTCTTCAAAAGTGTAAGCTCTAATGGAGATTGGAATGACAGGTCTCCCTGGCTTTCCTTTCTTCATTGGTAGGGTGTCATCCTCCCATGCTCTTGATGGCATGGTGAAGAAGTGTCCTTTACCTTTGTCATTGAAGAATGATGGCATCGTAACCCTCATGGAAGCTTCCCTTGATCAACTGGTTGTGAATTAATGACTTGTCTTCTTGTTCCACTCCTCTCTCATCCTTGTTCTTCCGATTGTGAAATTTTTGTTGATCTTGTCTTGAAGTTTTGTTCACCCTCTTCCATGGATTGAGTGGCTTGATTATAGATTTTTCTTTATCACTTGTCTTCTCTTTGCTCCATGGAATTCATCATGATGAATTAGCTGCATCTCCCTTGTGAAAATTATTGAAGATCATGTATCTTTCTTCATCTAGGGTATGAGTTTATCCTAGGACTTCCCAATTTGATATTGAAAGTTTTCCTGCAGGGGTTAGTCCAACAAAATATCCAATATCTACTCTAGTATACTATCAGTTCAAAAATCAACCTAGACAAGTCTAGATCAATTTAGGAAGACATTTTAACCTAAGCACCACGCTTAATTTAAAAGTCGTTAGAAGTAAAATCAAAATACCTTTAGTTTAAACTAAGCACCATGCATAATTTAAAAGGTATATGAAAATACTTCAAAACCTAAACATATACTATAGCAAACAAAGGTAGCATGAAAGTATTATGGAGATTTACTCAAGTGAAGATGAAAGAGTATGATGATTTTTTTTTGTAGTCGAGCATGCTTTAAAGGTAGGTACAACTAATATAATGTAGCAACATGACAAAAGATGTTTGTATGATGGGTTATCCCTCAAGCTTGAATTTTGCAAAAATCAAGATTGGATGAATGTAATTCAATGTTTCATGATGATTGGTTGGACATACCTTATGCTTGTTATTCCTTCATTCTTTTGCTCTATACCTGGAAAGGTTAGTGACAAAAACACCCAAAGGAATATAATCATATATTTCTATGCTCATTTCACAAGGTAGGCAACAAAAAGGGTGAATACTCATGTTAAGATCTGAGAGATGCTTGATTTAGGACGCTAAGGTTGTCCTAGGGAAACCTTTCAAGATGTGCTTTTAGAAAAACAGTTTCTCCTTCATTACCTATCTCAAGATTTACACAATGAGATCTACAAAATTTATGATAAACATATGCATCGACAACCACCCTTTTGAAGGTTTTGCAAAAAGAAAGTGTGAGGGTGTTGAAGATGTCATGTGTGGTAATGATAGAGAGTCCAACGGGTTCGAGAGATGTCTCATATGAGCATGGATTTAAAGAGATAGTTATGGAATAGATTCCACGCGCATTGATATTATCTTCCTCTCCAATCTCTATGATTGATTCTTCATGTAAGTTCAAAATTCCACTTGGATTGGTAACTCTCAAATTGGTCTTGTTTGGGGCCTCCTCTATACTTGGATGATTCATATGTTCAACTGGATTTAAAACTAAACCAAGACTAGAGAATGATTTCTCCCAAACCATGGCTATACAAGCAGGGCGAAGCTCATAGCCATTTATAAGAATGAGGGGTGAAGAAGGTGGAGTCTCCAACAAGTCGCCCTTTGGAGTAGAGTATTTATATATGTGGTAAGAAGAATATGGTAAGGTGAGAAAGATGGTAAAAAGGAAAAAGGTAGATGGATGACCATAGTTCGAAACTAGAATAGCTACCGTTCCCCGGCAACGGCGCTAGAAAGCTTGTTGGTATTTCTTAACACAAACAGATAAATCCGCAAGCGCACGGATACCGCTATAGCTTTCACCCGTAAGTATTCTAAGGGTATTGATTTCCACGGGGAACATGAAGTGAACTAGAAAAGAACTAAGAGCGTCCAAGGATAGATAAGATAACTGAGTAGAGAGATTTTAGAGTTTTCTAAGGGGGATATCTAATCAAAGGCCCACGATACTATACTTACTTTGGAGCAATAGTACCTTCCCGACTCTACGAAAACACCAACCCGAACGTGGTGGACTACAAAGGCCTTACAGAGCTGTCACCTCTAGGGCTACCACAAGTATCTATAGGATTGGGCGCAAACTTAGGTAAACTCTAGTCTAGACACCACGTCTACACTATCGCTTACTACTCTAATTCAACGTTTAAACTAGAGAACTCAATACGAGCGGAGATCCCGTAAATAGAATAAAGTAAGAACTGAAATAAGATACTTAGAAATAAATGAAGAACCTGGAGATTGCTCAGAACCAGATGCTGCAAAGGTACAATTTTGAGGAAGATCCGACAGATCCGGCTCCTCCTAGCTCTCTCCTCCTCTCTCTCTCTCACCTATAATTACAAGTAGATGAGCTAGAACTAGAAGAACTAGATCTAGACAACTAGAGGGACCTCTCTCCTTCTCTATAATTGAAACCCTAGCTTTTGCTCTGGAGAAGAATAATGAGATGAGATGATCCTCAGGGGGGTCAGGGGCCTTGCTTATATAGCCTCCTCAAATGAACGTCGGCCGTCGGATCAAACCGACCTTAGGCGAAGGGTTTAGATTGATCCTCAAAGGCGGTGGAGCATAATCCACGAACTTGAGCCTGATTGGGTGGAATAGCAGGGCGGGTGCCCTAGGGGTCAGGGCGGGCGCCCTGACTCTCGTCCCGTTTTGCCTCCCGTTCGTTCTGGTGTCTCCTGGAACCTTCTAGAGTACAGAAAATTGTGCGGTTGATAAATATCTCTATGTAAACATGACATGTGGGCCTATCCTTGGTATTTCTTGATAACCCCCTGCAGAAACAAACATTCACCAAAACTCGTGGAATTCTGTCAGTATGAGCCCTAATTCTAGCTATTGGTTTCATTTAGATCCTTTTCCTTGTTTAGTTGATCGTTGAAATTGGTACTTAAGGTGTGATAGAACCGTCAAAATTATAAGAGACCAAGTACCAAAGTAGCCGAATTAACTGCCACTTAAAGCACTTGAGCCCATACAATCCCGGTAGTCCAGAAATCTCAAAGGATTTCTAACAATCGTATATCTGACCAAGATCGCGCAAACTCAGGTATGCACATTCGAACGAACTAACAATTGAAACGAAATACTTAAAGTACAAAATAAAGGTTATTACAACATTTGGTTCCAAATAAAGTAGTGCTTACGCCACAACACACGTGGCCAAATGAAACGTTGTTTTAAATCCGAACCCAAAGTTTTACTCCACACTAATACCATTAATAGATAGGGGTGCCAACGAGACCATGTTCGACAACAGCAAAGATGAGCTCATAGAAGACCTTGCCCAGGGCCTACTCCTCTTCTCCTTCAACAGGATAGAGACAGTGTTTACAATAGCCAAAGTATACTTGATCATCTTCAACAAACGGGGTAAATCCTGAGTACGGGAATGTACTCAGCTAGACTTACCCGTCTAACTGAAAATAAAGACTCCAAGGATATGCATGGCTATATATGTGGATCTGGATAAACTTTACTTTTGCAGAGCCACGAGCAATATGAAATAACTTTAAATATTAGAGAGCAGCCATTTTCCATCCTATTATTTATCTCTAGGTTTTGCACCTATACTAGAGCACTCACTTGATCTAGTCAAACAATAAGATAATACCATATCAAATTCATTTGTCAATATTTTAGTAGAACCATTATCGATGTCACATGGAGTTGTACCGTGGTGAAGCTCAGCATAATCCCCCACTATCTGGTGGGAGGCGGCGACTCGAATAGATATACAACCAGCTGGCAAGATTACCTTTAACACACACCCACACTTTCCCCGTCGGTTCCATGCATTGGGTTACCTCTCAACAAAGTCCAGGTGGTAACCGCCGCGAGCTCAGAGTAGTCCACCCAATTAGAGAAATCAGTTGGCCACCACTGGACAGGTCGTATCTCCAAACTAGAGGGTGCTAACAGTAGGCTGAGAGTCGGCCTGGACAATGTTTACTCAGCTTCGGGGTCGGGAATCGTCACCGGCCCCTATGCGAAAGGGTGCATTCAAACATGTAAGAGGGCCACCATCGTATACAAACCTATATGATCCAATGGACGGACTGCCCCCAAGTCTAAACCACTTCGTGCCCTTGCCTTCCAGTTGACCGCATTTCATTACTACCATTGGTTCTTTCCCACGATAGCAAATATAGCCAACCGTGATTGGCACTACCCCCATGGGATAATACGAATACATATAAATGTAACCAATTCTTCTAAGCATGCTAAGCGGTTGCTTTGACTTTTATTTAAAAGGTTAACAAGGTAGGTAATTCAGTAGTCAAGGAAGGCAATGCATCAATTTGGGATTCAATCAACTCTTGTCACCTAGCATCACAGTATAAAATACTCAAGTAGATTATTTATAAAATGCTGGAAGGCTTAACGATGCTCCGGGGCTTGCCTTTAGTGTAGGTAGAGGGCTGGTGATCAGGGCACTCAGGGAGGTTAGTGTCGAGCTCGTGGTACTCCTCGTTCAACTCCTGCACCTCCTGGACTCCTTCCTCTAGAAGTGGCACCTGGGGTTCCTCTACTAATCCTGAATGTTTGCAATGCATATAAGTAAACTTATAGTGCAGGGATGATGCTTGAACAAAAATTAAACACTCAAAGATTTCTTTTAGAATCGAATTAAATATTCACCCTAGCTCCATTTTACACAGCAAGCCTATTTTAGACTACTCAGAAAAATCTATAAAATTTACACAGAACAGAGCAAGACTACTGGATACTACTGCAGAAATTTCACTCTTAGGAATGCTACCAAACAGCAGCTATAAAAAGATGAATTTAAATGCAGAAAAAAAAACTTTGAACTAGACCTACTGGCTAACAGAGTGAAACATGCTATATGTTATTTTTAACAGGTTCTTTCCTTAAAAAATTAGTTATCAAGAATGTTTCATGATCAACACTATCAGATTATTTTCTATATGATTTTCCAAAGAAAACCCTAGAAAAGGACACTTGAACTACAAGTATCTTTTCTGCCATACAACATACCACATAATATATTTTTCCTTGATAGAGCAAGGCATACAGAAACTACACAAAAAGTTTCATGATTTATCTAAGCATAGATTTACCACAGGAATTAATCAAAGAAAGCATCAGAAACACATTTTAATAGGTATTAATTAATTTTTACCTAGAAACATGACATCTTATATTTTTCCTAGCTTCTATACAGGATGACAAAGCTAGCATAAAAACCTTACAATTTTATTTTGTCATTTCATCCAGGAACACATTTATATTTTAATAAATGTAGAAAAGAACTATTTAAACATTAGTACTGAAGACATTCTCCAAAAATTAATTATATATTTTTAACAGAAATATCTTCATTTATAGAGTCTAACAAAATTTATTTTACCATTTAAGGATTAACAGAACTCTAGATACAAAATAAACAAGCATGAACTACATTTACTAAAAATGAATAAAAGAAACCATTTCTGAAACAGGCCCACAGTGTACAGCACATGGGCTCGGCCCAGTGTGTGTGCGAGCGGCTGACAGACGGGGCCCAGCGGTCAATCCGGGTCCACTTGCCAGCGAGCAGAGAGCAGAGCATCGTGCTGACCTTAGTATTGCTGGACTTAGGAGTCGCTTGGAGTGTCACCTTGGTACACTGGGACAGTGACTATCCCAGCGTGCACCGAGGCTCCTTTTTGGTAGGAGTGAACAACTGAGACTGAGGGTCGCAACCCTTGGGAAGGGGCCCAGGCAGCAGGTTTGTCAGTGTTGAGTCAGACCCGATAGAGGCACAGTGGGGAGTTGGACCGTGCAGCCGCAGGATCTTTTCTTGAGGTAGACCCTGACACTATGGTGTGGTATCAGGACAGAGCTAGTCCCCTGATCGGGAACATGGATGAGAGAGCTGGCAGTTCAGGACCGGCTATGAGTGCTATGTAGGCAGTGCTCAAGGCCTTCTTCGCCAGAGACTACTCCTACCAGGTCTGTGTGGGCCAGCTCAGGCAGAGTGAGTTATTTCGCCAGGACCTGAACAGAGACAGACGCCACCTGAGGAGGGCAGTCAAGGAGGCATAGGACGACAGAGACGCAACTATACTTTGAGCAGAGGCAGCTGAGGCACGAGTAACGTATGTCATATATATACAGATCATAAGAGTCTCAAGTATATCTTTACTCAACCAGAGCTGAATATGAAGCAACGAAGATGGTTAGAACTAATCAAGGATTACAATCTTGAAGTTCATTACTACCCAGGAAAAGCTAATGTAGTAGCTGACGCTGTGAGCAGAAAGTCACACTATCACCCTGTGCAACCCTTGCTTGTGCATCTTCCATCTCATTTAGGTACGCTAGGTACAGTACGTGGAGATGTGGTGGTTGGAGCGAAACCCAAAGACGACGTTTGGTGGAGCCAACCTAAAGGTGGTGTTGCTGGATGAATCCAAAGGAAGGAACAAACCAGAGTACAAGCATTGATCTGAAGAGCTCGCCAAGCGAGTGTCATCTAACCATCACTGACTTGTGTTGGTTCCCAAGGCAAGCCCCGGAGCATCATATGCCTGCTCCCTCTCTTTTTAAAGTATTCACTTTCAATTCACAATATCGCACAGTAACTTCGTGTAACCCTTGCTTGAAGATGGGTTTAATCTGCTACATCCCACAGTGTTGTACAATCTTACAATCAGTTGCTCTCTTGCAAGTAAAATCATAGAAGGACATAAAACTGATGTGGGTGTGTTCCATATCAAGAAGAATATGAGAGTTGAAGGCTCATAGTGTTTTAGGATCGATGAGAATAGGATCCATTGGTTCCGAGATCGGCTTGTCGTGCCTAAAGACAAGGAATTAAGAAACTAGATCTTAGAGGAAGCTCATTCCTCCAAGTTGTCTATATATCCAGGCAGTGGCAAGATGTATCATGATCTTAAGCAATGTTTTTGGTGGACAAAGATGAAGAAAGAAATTGCCGCCTTTGTGGCAAGATGTGATGTTTGTTTTAGAGTTAAGGCGGTAAACATGAAACCTGTTGGACTCTTACAACCGTTGTAAGTTCCAGGATGGAAATGGGAAGAGATCAGTATGGATTTCATCACAGGACTCCCACCTACTCAGATAGGTCATGATTCTATATGTGTGATTGTGGATCGTCTAACAAAGCTAGCGCACTTCATACCAGTCCGTACGACTAATAGACCTTATAAATATGTAGAGATGTACATCACTCACATAGTTCGCTTGCATGGTGTCCCAAGAACCATCGTGTCAGATAGAGGACCACAGTTTATAGCTCGTTTTTGGGAACACCTGCATAAACAGCTTGGAACTAATCTCGTTCGCAGTTCTGCATATCACCCTCAAACCTCTGGGTAGACTAAAAGAGTTAACCATATTCTAGAAGATCTCCTTAGAGCTTGTGTGATATCTTCTAAAGGATCTTGGGAAAGTTGGTTACCTTTAGTTGAGTTCTCCTACAATAATAGTTATCAAGAGAGTATCAAAATGGCTCCTTTTGAAGCTTTGTATGACAAAAGGTGTCGGACACCTCTCAATTTGGTTGAACCATGTGAGAGGATATACTATGGTATTGACTTTGTATAAGAAGCTGAGGATAAGGTTAGAATCATTCAAGAGCATATGCAAGCAGAAAAGTTATGCTGATAAATGAAGGAGACCTCTTGAATTCGAGGTTGGTGACTATGTGTACTTGAAAGTGTCACCAATGAAAGGAGTGCAAAGGTTTGGAGTTAAAAGAAAGCTTGCTCCAAGGTATGTGGGACCCTACCAGATCATAGAAAGAAGTGGAAGAGTAGCCTATAAGTTGTTGTTACCACCAGAGATGAGAGTTATCTTCAATGTCTTTCATGTATCCCAGCTAAAGAAGTGTTTAAGAATCCTAGAAGAACATGTTGAACCGGCAGGTTTGAAGTTACAATCTAACCTATCCTTTGAAGAGAAACCAATACAACTTATGGACACTAAAGAAAGAGTAACTCAAAACAAAGTTATCAAATTTTACAAAGTAATGTGGAACAACCAAAGTGAAAGAGATGCTACATGGGAACGGGAAGACTACCTTAAGGAAGTCTACCCTGCTTTCTATGAAAAATGGTAAGCCTTGCAAATCTCGGGACAAGATTTTTGTAATGGTAGAAGGGCTATAACACCCTAGGTGTTAAGATTGCATTGCATATCATTTCATGAGCATAAGCATAAGCATTCATGCCTTTATGCATTCTTAAGTAACATGAAATGGTAACTCTTGTGTTAACCTACATATAGCTATGAATGACTTATGCACGTATAAACAAGTGCTTGATGTTTTGATCACTAATAAACACCTAGACATGCTTAGGGATGCAAATGAAACAAAGTTTATATAGGGATCCAAAACTCACACTTACTAAACTTGGCATACAACTTATGTTCTCTTCGCTGAGTAAGAATTATTCGTAAGTGTTCGACATGATCTTCTTCACTCTCCGAGTAGATCAAGATGTCGTCGATGAACATGACCACAATTTTTCGTGACACTCCGACTCAGATTATGCGGGTTGCAAGGTTGAAAGGAAGAGCACATCGGGCACATATCAATTCCTTGGAAGATCACTTGTCTCATGGTCATCAAAGAAGCAAAATAGTGTGGCAATTTCTACCGCCGAAGGCGAATATATTAGTGAAGGGAGTTGTTGTGCACAAATACTTTGGATGAAAGCTACTTTGAATGATTTTGGAATCAAATTCAAGAAAGTGTAGTTGTTGTGTGACAATGAAAGTGCAATCAAGCTAACCAATAACCCGGTCCAACATGCAAGAACAACGCATATTGATGTCCGCCACCATTTTATTAGAGATCATAAATTGAAAGGGGCCATTTCAATAGAAAGTGTGGGCATAGAAGATCAATTGACCGATATCTTTACCAAGCCACTAGATGAGAAAAAAGGTTTTGCAAGCTAAGGAATGAGATGAACATACTTTATTTCTCCAACATGAGTTGATGCACCCCACATATATGTCATGCCTCTACTCCAACAAAGCAAGGTACAAGTTGATTGGAAAGCATTCATGCATACTTTGCTAGAACTTGTGTAGAGCATATAGTCATCACTCATGCTTATTAAGCTCATTCATACAAAACAAAATGATTTTTATGATTATATGGTACCACTATTGCTTCTAGTGGTAGAATATAACATGTTGATGAGCTTACAATCCTAGCGTTTGATCTATGTCTATGAGCTTTAAGTGTTTAATTCAGCATGGGCAAGATAACCATCTTAGAATGTGTGAACAAGCTTGTCCATGGTTTAAACTGAATTAAATATCTTGGGCAAGTAGTCTAGTTCAAACCAAAGTTGACATAACATCTTCACCCTATCTCACACTACAGGGGAGAAACTTGAATATCTAGATATGGTCCCACTTTTGTGTCATTTGGATGACAAAGGGAGAGAAATTGCAAAGATATACTTAAGAGAACTTGAAAGAAAAATGACAAAGGGGGAGAACACAAAGAAAATGAACAATCAATTTTGAAAAGAACACACAAGTAGGGGGAGCAAGCTCATGAACACTATTGTTGCATTTGAATGTATGCACCCTCATATGTATTGTTGCATAAGTACCTCAAATTAAAAATATTCATGCTTATGTGTTGATTGCTAGTGATACAAATTAAATGATGATTGATCAACTAGCATGCATAGGTGATAGTTAGATTCTATTATGTATATTTGATGCACTAATGATCTCAAGTGAGAAGTTTCTAGTGCCATTCAAGTGGTATCTAATCTATCATGGTGCTAAGGGTGATCACAATTCCGCACTCCGATGGTATCACGCTTCAAAGGTCTACTCTTTAAACCTTAGTACCATTTGGTAGCTATTCACTCTCCACAATTTTTTATCCATCATATGTGCAATATTTGAACCAAACTCATCTAGCACATATGTAGGGGGAGCTAATAACTACCAAACCGAATTTGTGTAACTTGTCCAAATCTATTTCTTGGAAAAACATGCTTGGACAAGCAACTCTAGTTCAAATTGATTATATTTCATATCTTTGAGAAAGGTTGTCATTAATTACCAAAAAAGGGAGATTGAAAGCCTGGTGTTTGGTTTTGGGTGATTGATCAAACCTACTAGTGTACTGATCTTTGCTCTCTAAGTGTATATGATGAGATAGGTTGGTACATGCCATGTGATGGAGCTAATGGATCATGGTGTTGATGGCAAGAGCTCTAGCCTGGTGGATGAAGAGGAAAATGGATTGAAGGCAAAGGTGAAAATAGGAACCATTTTTTGGTTCTGTGATCAAGATACTATAGAGAGTGTGATCACGTTTAGGATAGATGGTCGTACTATCAAGGAGGGAGAACTCGTGTTTGATTACGGTTATCTTGTGCCACTAGGTTCATTTGCATTGCATTAAAACTTATGAACTAGTGAGAGTTACCAACTTAATTCCAAGATAATGTGAACTAAAAGCTAACATACATGCACAATTGTTGAGATCACTTAGTGTTAGCATATGAGAGCTTGCGAGAAGTTTCAAGTCGTTTGGACTGTTTTTGGAGCTCCGGATGCTAGGTCTTGTTTGGGTCCAGACCATTGTGCATGGGTCCGGAGGCATACCCTAGTTCACTATGCTGAGCATAGTGAGTCCAGACATTGCCATTAGTCCGGAGGTGATGCTTGGGACATTCGTCCGAAGCTCGGGTGCTCTCTGTTGTTCCTCGGTGAGGAATTCAGACGCGTGGCATGTTCCGAAGGTGGTACTCCAGACGCGATGTCCGGAGGTTGGAGCTCTCTGGAATTGAAGTTTATGATGGTTTGGACGCCTGTTTTGGTCCGAACGAGGAGCTCCGGACATGCGTCCGGAGGCTCAGAGCTCTCTAGAAGCTCTCGACAGAAACTTTGCAAGGCGATCGCACGCGTAAACTATAGTCCGAACGGGGTGTTTTGGTGCGTCCGAAGCTTGCGTCCAGCGGTTGAAAACAGAGCTTAGCAGTGTTGCTGGTGAAGGGTCCAGACACTTTTATTGGTCCGGACCCCAGGTGTTTCTTATGCCCGAAGGTCTTGCAGAAATCATGTTTTGGGTGAAAACAACTAGTTTCTTTTGGGAGACTATATTTGTGTTTGGCAGGCCCTTGGGGCACTCTCTTGCACACTCACTTCACTAATACACTTGTGCTAGCTTGTGAGAGCCTCCACCACTCTTCTCTTTGATAGAATTGATCATTTCATGAGAGATTGAGTGAACCAAGTGCATTGCTATTCTTGTTTCATACTAGTGGCACTTGGTGATCGTCGTCTTTGTGGGAGCTCTTGTTATTCTTGGAGTTTGTCGACTCCTAGATGACTTGGTGCGACGAGAATCGTTGAGCGGAGGAACGTGATTGTCTCCGGCTCCGACCGGTGGATTGTGAGGGGTTCTTGAACCTTCCCCGTGAGAGTTCGCAAAAGGGTATCTCTAGTGGATTGCTCATAGCTTGTGGATCCCTATCGTGTGTTGATTGTGTGGCACCCAATTGCGGGTTAGGCTTGTCATGCCTATTAGCGCGTGAATCACCAAGTAGGTGTATCGCTACAATGGGGACTAGCTTGCCGACAAGCAAGTGAACCTCAGGATAAATCATTGTGTCAATTATCTCTCTACCGAGGATTCATCTTGTGTTCATTGATTGATTGGTTATCTATTGATTGCTACTCTACTCGTCGGTATAACCCTCCTAACTCTATCTCTTGCATTACACTCTTTACCTTCTTGCAAAGTAGAAGTAGCTCTTTTAGCTTGTGTAGTGTAAGCTTGTTCTAGTTCTTGTTAGCTAGCTCTTTTGTGTGCTATATGTTCTTTCTTGCTAAGATAACTAGAATTGTGATTAGGTGGCTTGCACCCCTTGTAGAGCTAGCGCAAACTTGCTTTACACCTTTTGTCATACTAATCCTTTTGCCTAGTGTTGTTGCAGAATTTTTAATTACGCTATTCAACCCCCCCCCCTCTCTAGCCATTCCTAGACCATTCATCAGGGGCTCGTCAAGCTCGCTAACTACAATATCCATGTCAAACAGAGCGCATATACACCGAGTCTACAAAGAAAGAAAGGACAATATTGATGAGCCATAAAGAGCATAGTAAAAGCAAAAGATTCTAAAAGGACTGCAGTGATGAAGTACAAATGGGTACAGTAAAGGTGTGACACCAGTAATCACAAAAACAATACAAGACAAGAACAACACTAGTACAGCACATGGAATATCCTAATAATCATACAACTCGTGAAGGCTTAGAAACAACCCTACAACAGAAGGGAATATGGTGAAAAATAACTCATCTAACATAAAGGTTGCACGTCTTACAAGTAGGAAGATTTAGAGATCACAAATACAATATTGGAAGGGCCTTGATTACAACAACAGATCACAAGTTACAAGATATAAACGCTAAAATCAAGACTACATGTGGGCTACCACCAAAGAAGACAAAGCACTTGATCAAGGCCCAACAGAATACAACAACCTGGACCTTCCACACAACATGTACAAAGTCCTAGTTCGCAGGTAGAAACCACTCACAACAAATGAGATTGGACAGCTCCAACTCAGGTCCTTTCAATAAGAGTTCAGTGCAAGCATGAATAGACAAAACGATGGAGTTCCTCACTTCAACCAACTTAGGAGCGGCAACGGTGACATCCCGGAGTTCAGTAAATAGGTAGAGAAGGCATGGAAGCCAAATCACAAGACTTCTTCTATCTGCCTTGCCAAACTTCCCAGGAAAGTCTCACCGAGATTAGTCTACCTCTAACTTGATGAGGACATCACTAGCTTAAATGTGACCATGTTAATTGCTTCCAAACCAAAGGTGCAACACGTACTTCTATATAAGATTTATCATTGTTGAATTTGATGAATGGTAGCTGCACCACAAAGTGTGTATATTGTCAATTTTAGAATTGCTTACATGGATCAAGGGAAGATTGGATTGCATATGGAAAGCATGGATGGTTAACGAAGTTGATTGGGGACCAACTCCAAGTGTTCCTAATGTCCTCCACCAGGCCACCATGTCACTTTGGATCCAAGGAGAGAAAGAGTCCAAGTCCAATACGTTTTGGGAGTTGAATTCGGACTACAAAAGAGTCTAACCTTGCAATGACTGCCACAACTTCATACGGACTCCGATTGGGACGTTCTAGTACTTTTTGGAAAGCCTATCAAGTCTACTTTCCAATGGATTCGGACTCATATATAGATCTTATTAGATTCGTCCGCAGTAGATAGTTTAATATGCCGACAACTTTTCTGCCAATGGTGCTGCATCACCTAATTTTGGGCCCATGGCCCATGTATCAACTTGAGTCCATTAGGGACTCATCCTAGGGTTGTAGGAAGACCCCAGGACCCTTGTGGTCGTCCTCACCTCTCCTTATATTCCACTAGAGCCGCCACAAATAGATCAGGTTTTGTTTAGATAAAAGTTTAGCTTCTGCTACTTTCTTGTAGACGCGTGTGTCGACAAGACCATCCGTTCTACTCATTTAGAACCCCACCTTCATGTGTATTAGATTTGAAACTTCATATTTCATATGCAATTGAGTGCTTATTCTACTTGTTCTTGCTTGTTCTCCGATTGCTTGCAAGAATAACCCTAGTGGCTTGGTTGGTTGTGATCCGTAACATCGTGAGCAATCGCTGGATTTGGTGTATCGATTGCTAAGGCGCAGCGTCCTTGGACAATTGTAGTCAGATCGTGAATGTTGCTCCAGTCAAATCGAAGTTATCTATCTCCACCGAAAGATCGGGACCCGCAAACACTCATCAAGTGGTATTCAGAGCAAGGTTTGATCGGTGAGAGATTTCATTTTGCTTTTAATTTCCTATAGTCCAGAAAAGCCAACAAAAATAGTAGATTTGTTTTCCCATAATCCCATAAAACCTTTGAGCCTTTTACTAGTATTGATTAGTTCAAGCTTTCTCAGTTTGGTTTGCATCGGTTGAGTCGAGTTGCTGGTCTTAGGGTTTAGGCTTTTAGAGTTTTGACTTCTTGTCATGTTTTAGTCACCACAATTATATACATATCCGCTGTCATCACTACCACCATACACATCTCCACTACACTATATACATCTCCATTGCAATCATTACTATCATATATATCCTTACTGCACCATATCCATCCACCCTATTTTTTTCACATCGAGAAGATCCAATTTAGGCACACAAAAATATTATCATTGCTAGTTCTTGAAGAAAGAAAAAACACATTGTAGGTTGGTTATTGGAATCTGATTTTTCAAGATCCAATTTTGTTATAGTTGTGGAAAGTAAAAGAAAAGAAGAAGAAGAAAAAAATCAGAAAGAAAAGAAAAGAGAAGAAAAGAAAGGAAAAAGAAAGAGAAAGAGAAAAGAAAGAAAAACAGGAGAGGAGGAAAAGGAGAGTGTGTTGTTCTTGTGCCTTTTCTTGCTATACCGTGACTTCATTTGTGTCTAGGCTCACGTCTCTAGCACGGTCTAGCCTAGGACCAGCACAGTACCTCTGTTGAACAATTTCTCAACTTGCTTTTGTGACTAATGTGGTGCTAGTACTTCCTTGTACATTATTGTTTAGCCCTCCTATAGCTCCACATATCCGGATACAACTTTATAGGTGTTGTTGCTACGGTGCCGATACACTATTTCCAGGGTTTCCGACTTGTTGGTTGCTGCCACCTCTTGTTTTGCTTGGTAAGAACTTGTCAGAGTTTGTTTGAATAGGTTGAGAGTGAGAGTATTACAACAACCACATCCTAGTAGTTGATAGGAGCATGAATATTATTGTGTATGTTTCTTGTTTTGTTCTAATCATGACAAGAATCTACATGGAAATTGGAGATGATCAAATTGCCTATTCCAATTACTTTGCTAGAGGTGTGGCAAGTGATAACCATGCTACTCATGAGGTATGTGATGCTTGGTTTGATAAAATAAAATCTGCAGTACCTTATTTTGAAGGAAACTATGATCCTCATGCATATATTGAATGTGAGCTACATTTAGATAAGGAATTTAAAATGTATGATCTATCTGAAAAACAAAAGGTTAACATTGCTTCAAATGTTCTTATCAAGTATGCTTTAACTGAGTGGAAACACCTTTATAGATTTGATAAAGCTCCTCAATCATGGAAATATATGAAAAGACATTTTAGATATGTTTTTGTTCCTAGCTATTATTCTGATATTTTGTATGGAAAATTGCAATCTATAAAACAAGAAAATAAAACTATAGCAGAATACTTGGATAGACTAAAATTTTGTTTGCTACGTTGTGGCTTTGAAGAAAACGATGAGTTTCTAGAAAATAGATTTTTGCAAGGTCTTAATGTGCAAATTCAGAATATTCTTGTTGATAAACACTATAAGACTTTTGATGAGTTGTTTGATCTTACATTTAAAGAGAGTGTGAATCTAGCTGCACCTACACCATTTCAGATGAGCATCCAAGGTATGTCCAATGGTTGTAAGATAAACCAAGGTGAACATACTTTAGTTGAACTACATTTGTCAACTAATCTTGATATCATAGATCAATCAGTTGTGGAACCAGACACTAATTTTCCTTTGTCAAACTTTAATATGCTTGATTTTCCTTGTGACAAAGAAGAGTTGTGTGATAATGCATCATTTATATCCATACCGCAACTACTAAATAAAGCTAAAAATTCTGAATCAATGAGTGGTGAATTCCAACATATTGTTCATATTGTAAATGAAAATGAAGAAGCTCAATTGTTGTCATCTTTACATACAATAGGGTACATTGAGTTTGATGATCTTTGTGAGCTTAGCTATTTGCAGAATAAACTGATTGGTAGATTTAAATTTCCATGTTCTTCTAATGTTAGTTTTCATGCTATTGGCAAATATAATTGTAAAGAGGAGTATATGGTACATTGAATTTACATTTGTTCAGTTCTGCAATTTTCTTTTATTGTGAAAAGATGTGATCAATTAGAGGTATGCAATAACCATAATCATGTCATCTCGAGCTTCCCTAGTTTTATTATGAAGAAACATGATACATATCAACAAGAGGAACACAATTTGCTTTTACCTACACCACATCCTCCAAGAGTGGTCAAACCGAGGACGGTTTGTTGTCATATTTCATGTGTATCAGATCTGAACCTTCATATTTCACATTGCAATTGAGTGCTTATTCTACTTGTTCTTGCTTGTTCTTCGATTGCTTACAGGAATAACCCTAGTGGTTTGGTTGGTCATGATCCGTAAGATCGTGAGCAACCACTGGATTTGGTGTATCGATCGCTAAGGCGCAGCATCCTTGGACAGTTGTAGTCAGATCGTGAACATCGCTCCAGTCAAATCAAAGTTATCTATCTCCAACGAAAGATTGGGACCCCCAAACACTCATCATAACTCCTTTCACAAGAATTCTTCCACCCACTCGACTATCAACAACCAGACATAAGCTCGGGGGCTACTCAGTTTCACTCAGTAGCCTAGCCATCAAAGAGATACAACAAAACTATCACAAGCAAGTCCTAGTATACCGCACACCAGGGAATTTAGAGCAGACCAAGGATGCAAAGAGCCAAAAGTCACAAGAAAGGAAAACAATAACAGACAAAAGAGCAAAGCTGACCAAAGCAAACAGTAAACAGCAAGATTCTGGTCACATGTGAAAGCACACTACCCACCTGTGACAAAAGTTGATAAAAGTAAGTATTTCAGACCCTTCTACCCATATCTTTTGATCACAAAAGAACTCGGAGAAGGCTCAGGGGCTGGAAATACCTACCCCACAAAACATCCCTTTTAAATTCTAAATCCTCTAGATGCTTGTACCAAGTAGCCAGAGGCTCGGGCGCTGCACTCAATGAGTGCACTTTTTCCCACAAAAAGTGCATGACGACAATAAAAGGAAAAGTGCAGAAGATCATCTTACGATTGAAGAATCATGGCCCTATTGCTTTCGGTGATTAATGATAAATGAAGATTATTATGGCTAATGTGTGTTTTGCAGAGGCTATGCGTAGCTTAGCCATAGTGATCAATGTGAATGGGCATCAATGGTTATCACTAAGCCCCAAAGATGGATATCGTTTTGGATTTCAAAGAGACATGATGAAGACCCTAGAATGATAGGTCTAAGTGTCATAAGGAGATGGAGGGCACTTAGTATAGATAGGGCTTTATTTGATCTTTGACCGTACTATCAAGAGGGGTTGAGACTAGTAGCTTGACTTAGGAGAGCTTCAAAACTTAGGTGTGATGCACACTTGACAAACTTAGCTCTAAGCAAGCCTATGGTGACCGTAAGATAGCCTAGAACAACTTTCATATTCATCGCGAAGAAAAACGAAGTTGAGAGAGCTGGGATCTGGGCGACGGACGCTAAAATCCTAGGCGATGGACGTTGTCTGTCGCATTAGACTCTGGCGCCGGACGCTGGGGCTTTTCCCCCCGAGCATCTGTCGGCCTTACAGTGAGTACCAGAAAAGCTCAATCGCGACGAACGTTGTCCGTCGGCTTTGCGTCGGACGCTGAGGAGCGTCTGTCGACCTTACAGAGAGAACCGTTTGCAGCCAGTTGCGTCGGACGGAGAGGTGCAGCGTCCGTCGCCAAGCGACGGAGCGTCCTCGCCTGCTTGGTTGAATAGAAACTAGCCGTTGGGGCAGGCGATGGAGCATCCGTCGCCTAGGCATCAGAGCGTCCGTCGCCAACTTAAGTTGTCTACTTTTCAGCCCGAGGGCTAGTTGTGTGTGGGGGTATTGATACCCCATCGCTTTCCTTCCCCACCTTCCCTTGCTCATTTCATTTGCTGAGATCCATGTGAGGTGTGGCAAGAGAGCAAGAGCCCTAGAGAGAGAGAGAGATTTGCGAATCCATCCATCCTCTCCCTAGTTCATCCAAGAAATCAAGTTGTGCATCCACTCTAGTTGTGAGGCTTGATTGAGTCAAGTGAAGGTTGAAGCTTGTTAATCTTGGTGATCGACATCACCTAGACGGTCCGATGGTGCTCGGAGGAAGGTGATCGCCGGAGGATTGTCGGCGGCCCTTCTCCATCGACGTGTTCATCGGTTGTGGGCGGTTCACCGAGCCAGACTGGCGAAGAACCAGCCCGTAGAGAGCACTCATCCCTTGTGCGGGATTGAGGGGGAGCAATACCTTGCGAGGTGCTCAAACGAGGACTAAGGGGGAGTGCCGACTCCTGGATACCTCGGAAAAACGTCGTCGTGTCAAGATTTCTATCCCTAGCTCATTCATACCGCATTACATTCCGCACTTGTCTCTATATTCATACTAGAATTATGTAGGGTGTTCTTCCATTCTTTGCCTTGTTACCGCTTTCATAGTCTAAGGCACACATCCGTGAGGCACGGGGAAAATTGGCACTTGCTAGGATTTCAATATTGCTTTAGAATTTTGAAATAAGCCCAATTCACCCCCCCTCTTGGGCATCTTGATCCTTTCAATTGGTATCAGAGCAAAGTTTCTCTTAAATTAGGCTTTATCGCCTAGAGCAAGATGTCCCATGGGATGGACCACCTCCCATGTTCGATGGAGACGATTTTCCTTATTGGAAAGTTCGTATGGAGGCCTATCTTGAGGCCATTGATGTCGGCGTTCACAAAGCCACCATCAATGGTGGTTCGGTGTTCACCGAAGATCCTTACTATGAGAAGAACAATGCCAAGGCAAAGAATATCATCTTTTGTGGCATTTGTAGGGATGTGTTCAACCGTGTGCGAAATTGCAAAACCGCACATGAAGTTTGGACCTACATTTGTGCTCTACACGAGGGCACTAAATGTGAAAGAGAAGAGCGCTATCACTTGATAATTGCTAAGATGAACTCTTTTGCTATGCTTCTTCATGAATGTACTAATGAGATGTATTCTCGATTGAACATTCTTGTAGAGGAGTTGAATGGCCTTGGACTCACTCAAATGGTACCGACCGATGTGGTGCGCAAGATTCTTTGTGTC
>CM039126.1:27153759-27315655 GCA_022036555.1 Microstegium vimineum
TATTCACTTAAATCCAAGGCATACTATGTATTTAACAAAGCCACCGGCTTAGTTGAAGAAACGTATGACTTAGAGTTTGATGAAACTAATGGCTCCCAAAGAGATTTTGAGAATCTTGATGATGTAGGTGATGAACCTTGAGGGAGGCTATGAAGAATATACACGTTGGTGCCATCAACCCACTAGATGTGGAAGATGTAGAAGATGATGCAAATCAAGAACTTTCTCCACCTCACATGCCTCAAGTTGATGAAGAACAAGTGAGGGAAGCACAAGAAGGCACCTTCATCCCTCATGATGAAGCCGAGGCTCAAGCTAGTGATGTTGATGCACCACAACCTCCTCCTCAAGAGATCAATAGAAGATCTACACTTATGCTTCAAGCTCATCCACAAGACCTCATCATAGGGAGTCCATCAAGGGGGGTAACAACTCGATCTAGACTTGCTTCTTATGTGGAGCATCACTCTTTTCTTTCCTTTATTGAGCCTACTAGTGTGGAGGCTGCACTTGCAGATCTGGATTGGGTGAATGCCATGCATGAAGAACTCAACAACTTCACCATGAATGAAGTGTGGACAGTTCTAGAAAAGCCCAAGGGTGCAAGAATCATTGGCACAAAGTGGGTGTTTCGGAACAAGCAAGATGATCAAGGCATGGTTGTGAGGAACAAGGCAAGATTGGTGGCAAAGGGGTTCTCTCAAGTTGAAGGCTTAGATTTTGGAGAGACCTTTGCCCCGGTTGCAAGACTAGAAGCCATACGTATCCTTTTGGCATATGCTTCACATCACAAAATGAAACTCTTTCAAATGGATGTGAAGTGTAACACCCTATGTGTTAAGCTTGCATTTGCGTATCATTTCATGAGCATGAGCATAAGCATCATTGCATCTATGCATTCATAAGATCACATGAAATGATAAACCCTAGTGATCACCTTGTTCCTTGCATATATGTGTGTTAACCTACATCTAGTTTTGAGTGAGTTATGTTTGTATAACCATGTGCTTGATGTTTTGATCACTAATAAACACCTAGACATATTTAGGGATGCTAATGGAACCATTTTCATGTGCATGATCAAGTCCAATTAGGCTTGCTAGGGTTTAAGCTCCTATGTTGACCCTAGGAACCCTTTTCTTTGACTTAACTAATCAACCTTGCTAATGACCTTGAATGACAAAGTGGGCTTAAGCAAAGTTGTAGAGAATTTCATAAGGAACAAACTTTGTTTAACCACCTTGAGTTCATTTGGACCCAAACATACTCTAATTGCCCAATTAAGGCAGGATTAGGGGCTCTTTTGGGATTCAAAATTTGCCTAAGTCTAAACTGACTTTCAGTTTGAAAGTTACCCTGTTTGAATGCTTGTAGTTTGAAATCTAGGCAGTTTCGGCTGAAACAAGTTACATCATAATTGGAGTTTAACTAAAGATCTATCTAATGGTGTACTTGGTTGAAGCTAGTTTGCAGTGATTAGGAAGTTAATCGCGTTGCAAAACGTGCCATCAGTCACCCTGATCGGTTTTCAAACGGGAGGAGCAGAGCTGAGCGCGCCGGTCGGTGGCCGACCAAGCCAGGCTGCTGGCGCCGCATGGCAGCCGTACACTGGCAGGAGGACCGCGATGGCAAGCCGCACACTCCACCTCGTGATCGCGCCCTCACCCCACGCCTCACTCTCTCCCTCTCCTCTCTCCTTCACACGAGAGCGCAGCAGCGCCATTGCCCAGCTCATCGCCGTCATCGAGCTCCACCGCGCCACACACCGCCGCATTTCCCACCAAAACGCAGCCACAGCTTTGCCCTGCTCTGCTCCACCTTTCGCACCGCTTGGTTGAAGCGCAAACCTCATAGGTGAGCCGGACCACGCAACACCGCGGGCGCCATTGCCGCCGAAGCTCCACCGAGCTTTGCGCCGCCATGGCCAGCCCAATCCAGCGCCTCTACCTCTCTTCTAGCTCTTGTATGCGGTAGCCTAGAGGTCGTAGAAGCTCTCCATGGAGTCGGTTGAAGCTATTAGGGTTAGGGTTAGCCAGAACGGGATCTCCGCCGTGCGCGAGCGCTCGGCACCCGCAACGCCGGCGAGGTTTAGGCTGGGTTACCCAGCACCTCTCAAGTTCGTCGGAGTCGCGTTAAGGTTAGCTGGTTAGCTCGTAGATAGTTCGCCGGAGTCGGTTGAAGCGTTTACGCGTCGCCGCCGCCGGAACAGCGAAGTCGCGCCATCGTGATCTCTCCACCGTGCCGTTGTGCATGTGGCCAAGCTCATCGGAGGGTTCGCGTGGCCCCGATCCGGGCTAGATCGAACCGCTAGGGTTCAAGGTAGGTGTAGCGGACCCTAGCTTGGCCAGTCGAAGCTTGAACCGGCCAGCGTAGGTCACACCGCGCCGCCGTGTCGCCATTACCACCATCGAGCATGCTCCGGTGAGTTTGGGGTACAACCAGTTACATGGTCAGGTGCGCGTTGCGAAGGAGAACATGTCTGTATGGTTAGTTTGGCCGGAGACCTCGCCGTCGGCGAAGGACCGCCGGTCGAGCACCTCCAGTGCCCTCGGCTCTAAAGAAGAAGCTGACCAGTGGGTCCCATGCGTCATAGACTAAGTGTTTTGTTTGTGTTTTTGTTTTTCAGTTTTGTTTGCTAACTTTGGAAATGCATATCTAAATGTAGAAAAATGCAAATAATGTGAAATAAATCTTGTTAGTCTTGTTATGTTTTTTCTCTATGCATGAAAAATATAAAATGACTTGTTTTTACTGTTCTTATGTGCTAATTAATTAAAAATGGACAACAAGCTTTATATGCTTAGTTTAACTTGTTTATTTCATAACTAAAGTTTGGAATGTGCTAAATTTATGATTCTTGTTGTGTTGAGCTTGCCTCAGCATGAACTTTCCATGAAAAATGTTAAAGTACCAGTAACCTATTTTGCAATTGCATGTTTTAGTTCTTTTGGTTAAATGCTCAATTAATTGAATGCAACCTTGTTCTAATTGCTAAGTATGTTATATGTGTTTAAAATCTATGTTTGATGTTGATGATGTGAATACCAAAGTGGTAGCTAATTATTTAAAATTTCTTGTCAAATTTTATCATAATTTTTGGAATGATGGTTAAAGCTATACAACTGTTCTAAGTAATGACTAGAATGTGTTAAACAGCTGAAACCTGTTTTCTTGCTTGTTTTGTTTGGGCTACATTGAATTGGTTTCTATTGGGGATATTACCTCGGCATATCTCCAGGGACCTTATCGGCCTGCCGACCAGAAGACGGCCGGCCCATGAGGCCTTGCGGCACGCGACCAGCCCGTCGTGCTTGCCAAGGACTCCGAAGAAGCCTTGCTCGCCAAGGAGGATCCTAGTAGATAGCCTCGGATCCCTTGCCTTAAGGGACCGATCGTAATCTGTCAGGATATGGAAATTGTAACCCTGCTCTCCGGCTATATAAGGCGAGCAGAGACCCCTCGAAAACTCTCTCGCATAATCTCTTAGATCTCATCTACACCTTGTGTAACCTAATACTCATATCAATCTAGCCACCAAAACACAGGACGTAGGGTATTACGGCGATTTGCTGGCCCGAACCTGTCTAAATCGTCTACATAGGCCTCTACCTTTCCCGGGTATTACGTTCTCTGTGTTACGCTTGATCGCCGTCGCCATGCCTCCTCCTACAACCTACTACCGTATGGTACCCCCTAGGTAGACTGCGACGCATATTTCGTCGACAGTTGGCATGCTAGGTAGGGGGTGTGTGCATCGACTCCATGGCTCATCAAGCGGTTACCTTTCCCGGATCCATGGTTATCCCCGCGAGCGACGCCACCCTCCAGATCGGATCTATGGTTTGGACTATTGATGGCACTGTCTTTGTCTCAAGAACCGCAGAACCCGTGCGACTCCTCGTGCCGAACCTCCTCCAGTCGAAGGCTCAACCACCAAGATGGCTCGAGACGCTCCAGATCGCATTGCTCCTAGCGACGAGGCGAGCGTTGTTGATCAGATCGACGAAGACCTCGCCGATTGCCTGGACCTCATCGACGTCGCTTGCTGCCAACTCCGTCCCCATGCATCATTCATGCGCAGGAAGATCGCCTTAGAAGCCCCACAACATCGTTCGTTGCCCGACTTCACCAGCCCTAGCTCCGGACGGAAGCGCCGATGTGGCAACAACCACAAGGAGGTCCTCGATGGTCCCTGCACCCTCCACGGACAAGGAAAGCACACAATGCGGGAGTGTATCACCCTCAAGGAGGCCATCCAAAGCAAGGCAGACGCGAAGCGACCAGGCAACGACCTGTTAAGGGAAGACAAGATGGAAGCTCCGGCTACCGGCTTCACGAAGGCCACCCGCATCTTCCCCATATTCGGCGGGCACCCAAGCAGTAATGGTAAGCGTCGCCGAGCCTTTACTAACATCAACAACGTTTATGTCACTCCCCCAGATTGGACAAAGCATCAGATCGATTTCTCTAGAAATGACCACCAGATACGTCATGACTACCCTGGTCGTTTCCCTCTAGTCGTCAGCGCAGCCGTCTCGACCGGTTTCTTCAAAAAGATACTTGTTGATGGGGGTAGCTCCCTCAACATCATCTTCCAAAGTAAACTCCAACGGCTCAGGTTCTGGGAAAGCAGTATCTACCCGACGAACTTCTCCTTCCATGGCATAATCCCCGGTGGAAGCTCAAAAGCATCCGGACAGATCACCCTCCCAATGTGATTCGGGTCCGATCACCTAGTACGTGAAGAACTCGTCGACTTTGTGGTCGCTGACTTTGATACCCCGTACGACGTCATCCTCGGACGACCTGCGCTCTCGAGGCTCATGGCGATACCACACTATACCTATTTAGTACTCAAGATACTGACGCCACAAGGAGTCATCAGCCTCCACTCCGACCTTCAGATCGCCGACGAATGTGAGCAAGAGGCGATCGAGGACACGACCAGGTGGGAACACCAACACGGTACTCAAATATGCCTGTCCGCAGCGTCCGACCCCCGAGCAAGGGACTTTGACATCCTAGAGCCCCCGATCACGCGCGCTTCGAAGAAATCCAGAGAAATAAAGACGGTGGCCTTGGTCGACAACGACCCTGAGAAGGCCGCCATAATCCGTGCTGACCTCGACCCTGAACAAGAGAGCGCACTCGTCAGCTTTCTACGACGCAACATCAACATCTTGCTTGGAAACCGGCAGACATGCCAGGGGTCCCCCGCGACCGTGCTGAGCACTCATTAAACATGGTCGAAGGGGCCAAGCCCACTCGTCAGAAGCTTAGAAGGTTCGCACCGGACCGCAAAGAAGCCATTAAAGCTGAGATAACCCGACTCCAAGCTGCAGGGTTCATTAAAGAAGTAAGTCACCCGATTGGCTTGCGAATCCGGTGCTTGTAAGAAAAAAGAATAATGAATGGAGAATGTGTGTCGACTATACGAGTCTCAACATGCACTGCCCTCCTGACCCTTTCCCTCTTCTGCGTATCGACGAAGTCGTTGACTCCATCGCGGGATGCAAACTCCTCTCCTTCCTCGACTACTACTCTAGCTATCACCAAATAATGTTGAAGGCAGAAGATCAGATAAAGACATCGTTCATTCTCCTTTCGGCGCCTACTGCTACACAACGATGTCCTTCGGACTAAAAAACGTCGACGCCACATACCAGCGTGCGATACAAGAATGCTTGAAGGAACTCATTCCGGGAAAGGTAGAGGCCTATGTAGATGATGTAGTCTTAAAAACACACTGTGCAGAGACATTGATCGCCGACATAGAGGCAACCTTCAAGGCCCTCAACGAGTTCAGGTGGAAGTTAAGCCCAAAGAAGTGCATTTTCGGGGTATCATCAGGAAACCTTCTCGGCAACATCATTAGTAGATCCGACATCCAGGCCAATCCGGAAAAACCACTGTGGTTCTTTAAATGAAGCCTCCATCTAACGTCAAGGACGTACAGAAACTCGCCGGGTGCATGGCCGCCCTGAACTGCTTCATCTCTCGCCTCGGTGAAAAAGGTCTCCCATTCATCGGGCTCTTGAAGGGTGGACAGAAGTTCACATGGAACGACGAAGCAGACCGAGCATTTGCCGACCTAAAGAAGTACCTCACCGAACCTCCTATCCTTGTCGCGCCAAAGGAAGAAGAGCCAATGCTGCTTTACATCACCGCAACTAACCGGGTCGTCAGCACCATCATGGTGGTCGAACATGAAGAAAGCGGACACGCATACCCGGTCCAGCGACCATGCTACTTTGTAAGCGAGGTGCTCAACGAGTCAAAAAACCAGATACCCCCAGGTGCAAAAGATACTATATGCGGTCCTCATCACTGCACACAAACTCCGGCACTATTTTCAACGGCGAACGAAGGTGACAATCGTCACCGAATTTCCGCTAGGCGATATCTTGCACAACAAAGATGCCACCGGGCGGATAATTAAATGGGTGGTCGAAATTGTAACCTTTAACATCGCTTTCCAAGGGTGTCATACAATCAAGTCACAAGCACTCATCGACTTCATCACCGAATGGACCGACATCCAGGTCCCAGTAACCACCGAAGCCCCCGAGCATTGGACTATATTCTTCAGTGGTTCTCTATCCATTCATGGAGTAGGTGCCGCTCTCCTATTCATATCACCGTCCGGCGAGAAGCTTTGATACGTCCTACGACTACTATTCCCAGCATACAACAACGCCGCCGAATACGAGGCAACATTACACAAGCTCCGCATCGCCAACGAGCTCGGCATAAGGCGCATCATCGTCAATGGCGACTCAGCCCTATTAATCAACCGACTCAACAAAGAATGGAATTGCTCCAATGATAGGATGGATGTGTATTGCGCCGCCATGAGAAAGATAGAAGGAAATTTCTTCGGGATCGAATATTACCACATTCCGCGTGATCGAAACCAGGCAGCAGACGAAATGTCCAAACTAGGATCATCGCGATCCCCCATCCCGGCGGGAGTCTTCGTTCAGGACCTACCCGACAAGTGTGAAGCCCTACTCAAGCTAACACGCTCATCGCCACGACCACTAGCCGGCTAGCCGATTGGCGGGATGATTTCATTCAATACCTCTCCAACAGCCTAGTGCCATCAGACAAGACCGAAGTAGAACAACTAACCCGTCGAGCTCACAACTACGTCCTCATCGACGGCACGCTGATGAGAAAGAATTACATGTTCGAAGCACTACAAAAGTGTGTCTCCAAGGAAGACGGCGCGGCAATCCTGCAAGATATCCACGCTGGGACATGCAGAAATCACGCCGCTACAAAGACGCTGGTACGAAAAGCTTTTCAAGACGGATTTTACTGGCCCACAGCGGTCGCCGACGTTGAGCAAATGGTGCGAACCTGCAAGGGGTGCCAATTCTTCTCCAAACAAACTCACTGTCCCACCTAGGAACTCTAGACAATACCAGCCTCTTGGCCCTTTGCCTGTTGGGGCCTCGATATGCTCGGTCCTTTTTGAACAGCACCAGCAAACTTCAAGTGGATCTACGTAGCCGTAGACAAATTCTCCAAATGGATTGAGGTCAACCCGATTACCAAAGCCTCAGCAGGGAGCGTAGTCGCTTTCATCGATGAAATCATACACCGATTCGACGTACCAAATTCAATCATCACCGACCTGGGGTCAAACTTCACAGGGAACCTCTTCTGGGATTTCAGTGAAGATAATGGAATATTGATCAAATATGTCTCCGTCGCCCACCCTAGAGCAAACGGCCAGGCCGAACGTGCCAATGGAATGATACTAGACGCATTCAAGAAACGATTATACCAGGAGGAAGAAAAGAACCCGGGTCGCTGGCTACGCAAATTACCCATGGTATTATGGGGACTACGAACCCAGCCCAATCGCAACACTGGCGTTTCACCGTACTTCATGGTTTTCGGCTCCGAAGCTGTAATCCCAACTGACATCGCTTTTGGCTCCCCGTGTGTAGAACACTACGACGAAGAGACATTCGACCAGGCTCGGATCGATGACCTTGATCGCCTTGAAGAACAGAGATTAACCTCATGCATACGAACGGCAAAATACCTAGAGGGCGTCCGCCGATATTACAACCGCAACGTCCACTCCAGATCGTTCGCCATAGGAGAACTCATCCTCAAGAGGAAGCTCAAGCCCGAAGGCATGCACAAGCTTTCTTCACACTGGGAAGGCCCCTATGTCGTCAAAGAAGTCACCCAACCAGGGTCGTATCGGCTCGCAGACCAGGAAGGCGTAGACATCCCCAACTCATGGAGCATAGAGCACCTCAGGTGCTTCTACGCCTGAAATACTTGTACTGTGTACCTCACTCGTATCAATAAAAGTTCGACATTCCCCCCCATACACCTTTATTTTTATTCTAGGCGACTTCTACAAAACGCCTACGATGTTCGACGACCTCTACAAAACGCATACGACGTTCGACGACCTCTCCAAAAAAACTCCCACAGTGTTTGACGACCTCTCTAAAATGCGATAGGGAGTTTCTCCAAATAGCCTGGCCGTAACCAGAAAGCACCCAAAGCTGGCCTATCGATTAACCATAGAGAATAGAAGTAGCTACCCTAAACGCTATGATTATATCGACAGGCCTCCGAAGTGGTATTTCCCCAGAAGCCGGGCGATACCAATTAGGTCGGGAGCCATGAGGTTACGTGCCCAGAATCTTTATACGACCACGGTACGGTCGACAACTCTATAAGCAGCATGGCTTTTCACCTAGCGTCTGCAGGAACGATCTCCACAGGCCCTGGTCACGCCACGATCGAGCCTCTCAGAAAAAGGCCCTGTCCATGACATCTCCCTAAGCGTGCATGAGTTGTTCGCCCTCTCCGCCGCGGGTTGTCAGCAGTGCGCCTCCTTGGGAGTCCTTATGTATTCTACGCGTGCAGAGGCGCTAGCCCTACGATATGGACCATTTGAGACCCAAGGCCGAACGATTCATCGCTACGGCTCATGACTCAGCTGGCACGAAAGGACATACAAGTGAAATAAAAGCTCACCGCCCCGATAAACAAAATTTTTGACACATTTCACTTACAGGTCTGCACAATCTTTGTATCACGTACAAACGGCGGTGACATCGTAGCAAAAAACTCCATATCAGACATAAGATCCCCAGCAGCTACGTCAGCCTCCGCCGCCAAACAAGATATACCCGCCTCAGAAGTACCAGCTGCATACCCGCTCTGCACCCTCCGAAGATCGACGCACGGATAATGCGACCGGAGTACAACAAAACCATAAGCAAGCGTCTCCCACCCCGCCAATGACACAAACGACTTAAAACGGTCAATGAAGCCTCGCGCCCTCAATAGCATGCCAGCTATGACCTCCTCCGACGGAGGAACGGGAGTAAAATCGACATTATCCACACAGGCCATCACCGGTCCAGCCTCCTTCACCAAGCTCCAAAAACAATCGTGCCAAGCAACGCCCACGACCTCCAGCTCTACAAGCAGCCAAAAGACATCAAACATCACAGCAAGCCAGGACAACAACTCAAGCGGTCAAGAGAAGCGTCAAAACCAACCCTTCTGTGTCTTCGACAACTGGTCGCATAGTCCGGAGTTGTCACACTCCTTCTCCAAAAGGGCTCCTTCCAGATCGCGCATACACACGCGAGACTCCTCCAAAGATGCTTGCAGGGATAGAACCCGATGCCTGCGCTCCCGATTTGTCTTCAACAACACCTGCAAAAATGGCGACCAATCAATCAGCCGGAGAATCGCCCTGTGCACAACAAACAAGGGAGAAAGGGGCCAGACAACCACATTCACACGACCCAGCACATCCCCGGCACCGTCCGAGTCTCCCTCGTCATCGAAAACACCCTCTCGGAAGGAAACGTTTCACCGGAATCATTGTCAACAATAGCCTCCATTCTCCGCCACTTACTCGAACCAGAACCAAATGACAGCTGCATATCGTCATCACTAGATGCCCCCCCGACGACTTCAGGGTCCCCCGAAGAGCCCAAACCGTCGACAAACCCAGGATGATTCGCAGCCCAGGGCTCTGACCTTAGTGGCTTTGGCTCGGTAAAAGTTGTCTCTTCCCCGACCAGATCATCGCTAGTTTTCTCCGGCGCGACACTATAAGAAGATCTAGCTTTACCAGGAGTTGCCGTATCACATATCACCAAAGCCAACGAGTCCAAAGAATCACTCACCGAGCAAATGACTTCGGCCAGAAGTGCCTGGTCGCCTTGGGCGATCTCAAAGAACCAGCTACCCTGGAGCTCCTTAGCTCGGAATACGCACCAAGTGGGACGTCCTCATCTCCAAAGGAAGCATAACACCCCCAGATCTTCGGATCAGGCTGTTGACGGTAATTACAAGCTATTTTATTACCATCAAAATACCGTCAACAGCCTCACAATCAAAGGAAATCAAGCATAACCTGAACATATTGTGCCAAATAACTAGTTCCACATGTCCCTTGACTATTTGATGCAGGTAATGACAAATGGGGACTTTTGGGAGCTAGAGGGCCCACTTAGGAGGTCGGCCGACCACCAAGTGGGGCCACTAGACCTCCCATGCCCCCATGATCCAAGATCCACCCTCTAGAACACTCTCTACCCCTTGGATTCAAGTATGCCTCTTACCAACGGTCCAAATTCACATCACAAGGATCCATGGACCCACATCAATGATATCAGTGTGACAAATCAAACTCAGAACCGAAATCCAACACATATGACAGGTGGGACCAGCAGCCAGAAGGCAGAGGTGGGCCACAGGCCCCTATAGGCGGTCGGCCGACCTATAGGTGGACCCCACAAGCCCCCACTTGGTCCCTGACTAGTGGGCCACCATCTAGAAGGTGCAGGAGGGTCCACATGGCAGCATGGGCGGTTGGCCGACCACCCTTATGGCGGTTTCACCCCCCTCAACCACCTCACTCACTCCCCACATGATTGAAATCAACATCCTTGATCCTTAGGCGGTTCTGAAGTCGGTTGGATCCAATGCTGGTTGATGAAGGTGATGCGGATCGCTGACGTGGCACCAGAGTTGCCCCTACTCCACCTCTAGCTATAAATGGACCCCTAGAGCTCCCTTTTCATTCATGCCTCATTGGAGAAACACTACTCCTTAGTCTCTTAGCGGAGCTCTCTAGTAGTGCTATACTGGTTGGAGGAGAGTGAAGGAAGTCTTCTGGAGAAAGCCTCGGGCCTGTCGGGAATCTTCTCCGGAGTCATCGGATGCGAGTCTCTTGTAAGTTTAGCACTTGTAAGTGACTACTTCTGAGTTCTTTATAGTATTTAGTATTCTAAATTTGGTTTAGCTGTTATACAACTTTTCATGCTTGTTCAGCGCTTTGCTTTGAGTAAAGTGCTTTAATCTTAGGCCAAGGTTAAAGTAGTAAGATAAGTGTAGACGCGGTGTCTAGGCTAGTTCTTACCTTTGTAAACCGCTTATCGCGCGGATTGTTTGTGGATGCTAGTAGAAGGTGAGAGCTTTATCTAGTCTTTGTATTCCATGACGCGTGTCAGATAAGTTCTTAAAAGGTAGGGCTTCAATACAACTTGACGGCGCGGTCCGGTTAGCGTTTTGTCCTCTTTCTGATCTATCCCGTCGCCTCCTGCAAGAGAAGGGCCGATAAGGCCAGTATAACCAGCTATCCCTTGTTAGATATCTTTGCTATATCAAACCTCTCAACCCAGGTATCATAGTCTCCCTTGATTCATCATAGGATATATCCATATTCCTAGTTAACTCACTTCTTGTTCCCTGAGGAAAATACAAAACCTGGAATGCTCCTGGTGAAGTGCTACAATTGTATAACTGTGCACTTGCGGATTTATCCAATAGTCATAAGAAATACCAACGAGCATTTCTGGCGCCATTGCTGGGGAACGGTAGTTGTTTTAACTAGTACCCTTTGGTCCTTATTTTATCTTTGTTTGAATTCATCCTTCCACTCCACATACACATATGGGTCAAACCCCACTTATCGAATATGGTGCTCCAACGGGCGCTAGCTTGGAGCCACCTAAATCATCTCAGGCCGTTCTGGCCATTCGTTATGAGCTTCGCCCAAGTCTCATAGCAATGGTTTAGGAAAAACCATTTTCTGGGGATGAAGACGAGAATCCCAATACTCATATACGTGACTTTGAACAACTTTGTTCATGTGTCCACATCCAAGGGATGAGGCCAGGTACCCTTAAGTGGAAGCTATTTTCGTTTTCTTTAACGGGAATAGCCAAATGATGGTACACTCGCCATGTAGATGACGCAAAAGGATACTGGGAAAAATTGATGCCTAAATTATGTTTGGCATTCTTCCCTATCCCTTGCGTCATTCGTCTTCGAAAAGAGATCATCAATTTCTCACAAAGAGAGAAAGAGTCTCTGGGTGATGCATGGGCCCGTCTTTTAGATCTAGTATCTTCAGGCCCTGATCTCGCTATAACTGAGCCTACAATGCTACAACATTTCTATGGCGGTCTTAGCAGAGATTCCGTGCAACTCCTTGACATATCTTCCGGGGGAGCCTTCCTGTGTTTACCCGTTAGTGTAGGGAAGAGTCTTCTCACGAAGATTCTTGATAACACCCCCTATACTAACGTATATTATGAAGGATCTGCGGAAGAACAGAAACCAGTCCCCAGAATAGAAACAACATCGATAGCTGAAACTCTCCCCTCTACATCTCAAGATCCTGCTATCGAACCTGAACCACCAAGGGAAGAAGAAATTCATCCTTTGGAATTTCCCCTTGATATCGAGGCTGATTTTTTTTCTAATTTTGGAAATGCCTTGAATCAATCTACGCAAAAGAAGTCTACTGCTTGAAAAGCTCCGAACCGCCACATCCCTAGTCTCATAGAAGAAGCCTATCTCCAGGAGACGGTTGAAGAGCTAGCCTCTATCATGAGCAATGAGTGGTTAGAAGAGGCCGAATCTTCATTCGAGCCAAATCGAATTCTTTCTTCCTCTACAACCATTCCTTGTCAAATCAATAGAGCAAAGTTAGACTCTCTCTACGATCCTGCTGTAGGAGTTAGCATTATGTCTAAGTCATTAGTTAATGCTCTCCTAGGCATGGTAAATCTAACTCCAACCAATAAATTCTTGAAGCTTCCTTCAGGACAATTGATTGAGAATTGTGGTATTGCACATACCATTCCTACGCTAATTAACCAAGTCAATATCCTCCTGAATTTCTTCATTTTTGATATAGAGGAATTTGACTTGTTAATTGGACATCCACTCATGAGATTCTTTGATGGATCTCTTGATGGAAGTCTTAAGGGTCATCTTGGGAGCAGCATCAAACTCTCGATTCCGCTCAACAATTCCATGAACACCATAACGGAATCGCTCCCAGAATCTGACCCCATAGAGGAAGTAATGGTTGCATCTCTTCTAGAATCATCTCATCCTGATCTAGAAGAAGAGGCCGCAGATTTCATCTAGGAAGAAGATGATCTAGAAGAACCCATAGATCTGGAGAAATCCGAGCCCCCATCTAAGCCCTCTATAGAACTTAAACCCCTTCCAGTTGGTTTAAAGTATGCATTTCTAAATGACGATCGTGAGGCCCCTATGATCATCAGTGACAAACTCTCTCCTAAAGAGTCCTTCAAAGTCCTCACCATCTTGGAAAAGCATCAGTCAGTCTTAGGCTATTCTCTTCAAGATCTCAAAGGCATTAGTCCTGCTCTTTGCACACATCACATCCCCATAGAACCTGAGGCCCTTCCATCTAGAGAGCCCCAACGTAGATTGAATAATGCGATGAGAGAAGTAGTGAAGAAGGAAGTCTTCAAACTCTTGCACGCGGGGATCATCTACCCCGTTCCTCATAGTGAATGGGTTAGCCCTGTGCAAGTTGTGCCTAAGAAGGGAGGTATGACGGTCATTCGAAATGACAAGAACGAATTGATTCCTCAACGAACTGCCACGGGTTGGAGAATGTGTATAGATTACCGAAAACTTAATAAGGCCACAAAGAAAGATCACTTCCCGCTACCCTTCATCGATGAGATGTTAGAGCGGCTTGCAAAACATTATTTCTTTTGTTTCCTTGATGGTTATTCGGGATATCATCAAATACCAATCCACCCCGATGATCAAAGTAAGACCACTTTCACATGCCCTTATGGAACATATGCATATAAGTGAATGTCTTTCGGCCTATGAAATGCTCCTGCTTCTTTTCAGAGGTGCATGATGTCCATTTTCTCCGATATGATCAAAGAAATCATGGAAGTTTTCATGGGCGATTTCTCCATCTATGGAAAAACTTTTGATGATTGCCTTGAGAATCTAGATAGGGTCTTACAGAGATGTGAAGAAAAACACTTAGTCCTGAACTGGGAGAAATGCCACTTCATGGTTCGCAAAGGCATAGTGCTAGGACATAGAGTGTCCGAACGTGGGATAGAAGTGGATAGAGCTAAGATAGAAGTTATAGAACAACTTCCACCTCCCACGAATGTCAAGGGGATTCATAGCTTCCTTGGGCACGCAGGCTTCTATAGGCGGTTTTATCAAAGATTTCTCTCAAATTTCGCGTCCTTTAACAAACCTGCTAGCCAAGGATGCTCCCTTTGACTTCAATGATGAGTGCTTAGACTCTTTCCACATCCTCAAGAAAGCACTCATCTCAGCTCCAATCATTCAACCCCCTGATTGGAAGCTTCCCTTTGAAATAATGTGTGATGCTAGTGATTATGCTGTCGGTGCGGTATTAGGCCAAACCAAAGATAAGAAGCATCATGCTATTTCGTATGCTAGCAAAACCTTGACAGGGCCACATCTAAACTATGCAACAACAAAAAAAGAGCTGTTGGCCGTGGTGTTTGCTATAGACAAGTTTAGATCTTACTTAGTAGAAGCAAAAGTTATTGTGTATACAGATCATGCTACTCTTAAGTACTTGCTCACTAAGAAAGATGCTAAACCATGCTTAATAAGATGGATCTTGCTACTCCAAGAATTTGATCTTGAAATAAAAGATAAAAAGGGAGTAGAAAATTCTGTTGCCGATCATCTGTCTAGAATGCAATTCAAAGATGCACATAATTTGCCCATCGACGATTTCCTCAGAGATGACACACTCCTCAAGGTGATAGACTCCAACCCTGGTATGCAAATATAGTCAACTTTATGGTTGCAGGCCATGTACCACCATGGGCAGATATGAAGAAATTAGTTCAGGATAGTCGAATACATCTCTGGGATGAGCCATACCTCTATAGAGTATGCAATGATGGATTGTTAAGAAGATGCGTACCTATGGAGGAGGCGATCAAGATCATGGAAAGATGCCATGGAGCAGAATACAGAGGCCACTATGGAGCATTCAGAACTCATGCTAAGATTTGGTAGAGTGGGTTTTTTCTAGCCAACCATGTACAAGGATACACATGACTATGTCAAAAGATGTGCAACGTGCCAGAAGCACGGGAACATCAATACCCGAGATGCCATGCCACTCACAAACAACCTACAAGTCGAGCTTTTTGATGTATGGGGCATCGACTACATGGGGCCCTTTCCTCCATCGAAAAGGTATGAGTATATCTTAGTGGCAGTGGACTATGTGTCCAAGTGGGTAGAAGCATTACCCTGCCGCAAAGCTGATGCAGCCAATTCAAAGAGAATGTTCCATGAAGTGATATTCCCCAGATTTGGAACTCCAAAGTTAGTCATAAGTGACGGGGGATCTCATTTCATTGACAAAGGCTTCCGCCAGTTCCTCACTAATCAAGGAATCCGACACAATGTTGCAACTCCATACCATCCTCAAACAAGTGGTCAAGCAGAAACATCCAACAAACAAATCAAGAACATTTTGTAGAAGACTATAGAAGAGATGGGTACCGCTTGGAATCATAAGCTACCAGAGGCACTTTGGGAATATCGGACCGCATACAAGACCCCAATTGGTATGACACCATACCAACTTGTATACGGGAAGACATGCCATTTGCCTGTAGAATTAGAATTCAAAGCACATTGGGCAATCAAGAAATGGAACATGGATTTGCCAGCTGCTGGAAAATTCAGGAAGATGCAAATCTCTAAATTAGAAGAATGGAGAGAGAAAGCATACCACAATGCTAGGATATACAAGGAGAGAACCAAGAAATGGCATGACAAGAGAATCAAGGTCAAGGAATTCAAGCTAGGGGACAAGGTCCTGCTATTCAACTCAAGATTCAAGCTCTTCAGTCACGGGAAGCTGAAAAGCAAATGGGAAGGGCCATACCTCGTCGTCAACGCTGCGACTCACGGAGCAATCACACTCCAGGACGACGATGGCAAAATCTTTAAGGTAAATGGCCAACATCTTAAAGTTTTTCATGAGCATGAAATTCCTGAGCAAGAAATTGATATGATAGATTTTGTTCTTAATCCAAATTAGAACTAAAATCTACATGTTTTAACTTTTTTTGTTCAAATTCCAAGAATGACCTTAGAATTGGCCTAGACTTAGCCTTGACTCCCCTCTCATGAAAGGTCAGCCCATTTGGCCTCTAAAGGCGATCGACCGACCGTGCTTTTGGGCCAAATAGCCCGAGGCTTCGCGACCTAACTCACCTGACCTGAACAAGTTCAGAACCTAGCTCGGTCGGTCGATAGCTTTCAAAAGTGATCGGCCGATCGTGGTTCGAACTCGTTCAAACGTCCCATTGCATAGGAACATTGGGCCAACGTTCCCCTTCGGTTTCATCGCGATCTGAGCAAGAATGAAGGCCCTGCACGTTGGCTCTCTCCTTCTTAACCCCCTCTTCTTCTTCTTCCTCCTTCCACCTTGCTTTTCTGCACAACCAATAGCACTAGCACCACTCTTTGCACTCATTCACATCCGCCTTGATCACCACCATGGCTCCACCAAGAAACAATGGCAAGGCACCACTCGTTCCTATCGACGGAAGCCCTTCCAAGGCCCAAGACCCCATGAATGCCGATGCCATGGCCGTCGAGGTCCTCGACGTCGTTCCCCTAGCCATGGCACCACCGCCGGCACAACTGAACTCCCCTAGGGGGGTCGGCCGACCGGGCAGTGGAGTTTGGAGCGGATGCGGAGCATCGCCCGATCGATGTCTCCCCGCCGCAACCTCAACAAACCAGTGGCGCGACCAGTAATGCCCAAAAGGCCGACCACCGGCCAGTTGGGGGTGAAGAAGGCCCCCGTCTCCTCCACTGACGGTGACACGAGCACGGGCTACACCCACTCCTACTCGCCATCGACACTGCCATGGATGCGCCTCTAGAAGGCTCATGGTGGACCAGGCAGAGGGAAGGTGGTCATCCCTCCTCACACCTCTTAGGAGCGGAGGGAGGGGGTGCGCAGATCCCTTGAGACAGAGGAGTCTCGCAAATCAGTCCGGCGGACTAGCCAGCCGCCATCCATCTTCGGACCTCCAGGCCAGTTCGAAGATGAAGATGAAGAAGATGACATGGAGCAGCTGCTTCACATAGTCGCTAGGCTTAGGGAAAGCAACACTGAGCTAGCTGAATGGGTAGCAGAGGAGAGAATGGCCCGTTTGGATCTAGAGGACAGTTTTAACGATCTTCGCATTAGCACTAATGCGAAGATCAAACGTCTAGCCTAGGCAATCAAGAGAGAAGATCGCTTTGCCCCTCCATCTCCATAGATCACTAGTCCACGAATAAGATAGGCACTTAGGTTTATTTGTTTCAATCATTCTTTTATTTTCCCTTTCATCAATGTAATTTGTGCTTATCAAAAGTTTGAATGAAATAAAAAGTTTGGTTTTGCTGGTATTTTGCCCAGCAGAACCCATGCACTTGACTTGTTTCTGTCACTGAATCCAGCATGCCCCGAAACAAGTATCGGGGAGGTCGATCGATACTCTAATAGGTCAAAACACCAGAACAATCACTGAATCATGTTGTAGACATGCATGACACGTTCCACAAAAAAGTTGGACCGAAACAGCCACTTTTGTGCATCGGCCGATGCACTTTGGAGACCAAAATTCAGAAAGATCAGAGTACATCAACATTCAGAGGTAAGGAATCCAAATGCAGAGTTCGAAGTGGCCAAATGGCTCCAAGGAGCGGTCGACCGACCGCACTTATAGGGCCTGGACCCACCAGCCAGCATCCTCTCAACTTCAAACAACTAATCTGACTCGTTTGCCACGTCTCTCCCCTTCCCTCTTATACTTTTTCATTTGTTTACTCACTTTCCCTTCAAAAAAATAAGAATAAAATAAAAATAATTTCTTCATGAAATTCATCACTTAGTTTAATTCCTTTTTATTGAATAAAATAAGAGATCGCATCCAAAATTAAAATTTTGAGAAAAGTGACATGATCTATGATGTTTAAAGGGCAAAAGCATCATAAAGATGAATTCTTGCTTTTTGCTTATGCTGGTGGGAAAACATTTTGATAGGAAGATCATATGGACTAAGTTGTTGATTAATGTGATATAGTCTCGGCTCATGATTCATACCCTTTCTATTTTAAGTTCTAGGAGATTAATTTTTGAAAATGTCATAAAACCATAATGTCACTACTCCTCTATAGTGAGAAAAATCCTACCAAAGCCATAAATACTTATGCATGTTCAAAACTTTCCTCAAATGCTTCTTGTATTTGCTTTGAGTTTGGTCAAACCTTGTGACCCTTGTTGAGAATTATGTCATAGTTCAAAGATCAAGATCACGTACACGCCACATACTTTTCGCTGCTTCTACACTGGAAGTATGCAAAACATGCCTTTCATTCACATGATCCATGTTCATCCAATAAATACTCTAGAAATAAATGTTATGATCTCTCTCAAAATTCCTCAAGAGATATGGCTATCATGAAAAATAATGATGAGCAAAGCTCTTTATTTTAAAAAATGATGATAGCCATGTCTCAAGTAATCCTAAAGTTAGAGAGATCATATACATAGTTAAGGAGTACATGTTAGTCACATACCTTTGTCCACACACATACACATCTTGATCTAGGATTATGACGTTCTTCTCCTTGGATCCTTGTTTTGGCTTTACAATATAAGTGATGCAAGTTTGCTACATTGTCTATCCCTACCTAAACTCCAGATAAAGCCATTTAGAAATAGGGAAATGCAAAGAAGGCAACCTCTTGATGCCTTTGTAAGGAATCATACACCTTGAATGACTTAGAGTGCTATAAGAGGAGTAAGTTCGCTTATGAGATTTCTTTTTGAAAAATTTATCAAAAACTCCAAGTACTAAAATATGATTTAGGAAGATGACTTTGCCTTGAGAACTGTTCCATTTCTCAACCTCTCAAGAATATATGTTAGCCACTACCACATATCCCATTAGTGTGACAAAATGTCTTGAGTGAATCTTTATGCTTGCTTTATACTTTGAATAGCATACTCTTGTTATCTTTTAACCTTTACTCGAGGATGAGCAAAGAGGTAAGTATGGGGGATCTTGGTGACAGTAATTACGAGTTATTTTATTACCATCAAAATACCGTCAACAGCCTCATAATCAAAGGAAATCAAGCATAACCTGAACATATTGTGCCAAATAACTAGTTCTACATGTCCCCTGATTATTTGATGCAGGTAATGACAAATGGGGAGTTTTGGGAGCTAGTGGGCTCACTTAGGGGGTCGGCCGACTACCCTGTGGGGCCACTAGACCACCCAAGCCCCCATGATCCAAGATCCACCCTCTAGAACACTCTCTACCCCTTGGATCCAAGTATGCCTCTTACCAAACGGTCTAGATTCACATCACAAGGATCCATGGACCCACATCAATGATATCAGAGTGACAAATCAACTCAGAACTGAAATCCAACACATATGACAGGTGGGACCAGTAGCTAGAAGGCAGAGGTGGGCCACAGGCCCCTATAGGCGGTCGACCGACCTATAGGTGGACCCCGCAAGCCCCCACTTGGTCCCTGACTAGTGGGACACCATCTAGAAAGTGTAGGAGGGCCCACATGGCAGCATGGGCGGTCGGCCAACCACCCTTATGGCGGTTTCACCCCCTCAACCGCCTCACTCACTCCCCACATGATGGAAATCAACACCCTTGATCCTTAGGCGGTTCTAAAGTCGGTTGGATCCAATGGTGGTTCATGAAGGTGACGCGGATCGCTGATGTGGCACCAGAGTAGCCCTTACTCCACCTCTAGCTATAAATAGACCCCTAGAGCTCCCTTCTCATTCATGCCTCATTGGAGAAATACTACTCCTTATCTCTTAGCGGAGATCTCTAGTAGTGCTATGCTGGTTGGAGGAGAGTGAAGGAAGTCTTCTGGAGAAAGCCGCGGGCCTGTCGGGAATCTTCTCCAGAGTTCTTCCTCATCGGATGCAAGTCTCTTGTAAGTTTAGCACTTGTAAGTGACTACTTCTGAGTTCTTTATAGTATTTAGTATTCTAAATCTGGTTTAGCTATTATACAACTTTTCACGCTTGTTCATCGCTTTGCTCTGAGTAAAGTGCTTTAATCTTAGGCCAAGGTTAAAGTAGTAAGATAAGTGTACACGTGGTGTCTAGGCTAGATATACCTTTGTAAACTGCTTATCGCGCGGATTGTTTGTGGATGTTAGTAGAAGGTGACAGCTTTATCTAGTCTTTGTATTCCACCACGCGTGTCAGATAAGTTCTTAAAAGGTAGGGCTTCAATACAACTTGACGACACGGTCCGGTTAGAGTTTTGTCCTCTTTCTGATCTATCCCATCGCCTCCTATAAGAGAAGGGCCGATAAGGCCAGTATAACCAGCTATCCCTTGTTAGATATCTTTGCTATATCAAACCTATCAACCCAGTTATCATAGTCTCCCTTGATCCATCATAGGACATATCCATATTCCTAGTTAACTCACTTCTCATTCCCTGAGGAAAATAAGATACCTGGAATACTCCCGGTGAAGTGCTACGACGGTATAATCTGTGCGCTTGCGGATTTATCCAATAGTCATAAGAAATACCAACATAGGCATGGATTCACCAGAATTGTTAGGACCACCAGGCTCCACAACATCACCACCTGCAACAACCACCGGAGGAATACAAAATTCTGGCAGCACACCGAGGGTCGGCGACAAGGCGAAAAATGACGCACGATCTTCACCGCGAATCTACACAGTCGAATAGTATATAAACACAACGAGCACCAAACATGATGACACAAGACGAAGCTAGAAACATCAAGACCTGAGGGGGAGGACGACAAATAGAAAAATCCTTCCTAGTATGCGCCGGTGCAGAATGCTTCGCAAGATCAAAGATATACTTTAATCACTTATCAGCAACAACCGACTCAATCCCTTCAGGAGCCTCCCGAGTACTGTCACTCCTACCAGCATACTCAAAAGCCAGATGTTCCCTCTCCTTACAAGGCTGACAATGCCCGGCGATAAAAATGCACGCTACCCGCATGCCATCAAGGGTATGGCGATCGAGCAACTTTAACAACAACTTCACCTTATCCAAACCAGCCTGAGGTGGCGGCTCTGACCAAGTCGCCAGGACCTTGGCCACCAGCGCGGGATCACATAGCGCACAAGGCTCCTCCTGGTGGACATAAACCACCTCGATTTGTGTCCAGCAAATTTGGAATGTAGCGGCATCTAGATGTACTCACTGGACATACCATCCCTGAGTTGAAGATATACAGAGCTAATAACATCGGACGATCCAGTTCCATTCAGCTTTAGACGAAAGAAGTATTAAAACATGTCAAAATGAGGATAGATCCTGATATACGCTTCGCACATATGAATAAAGGTGGCAATGTGCACAATCGAGTTGGGATTCAGGTTGCAGATTGAAATATCATAATACCGTAGTAAACCACAAAGGAACGGATGGACGGGAACCCCAAAACCGCAGTGAAAGAATGGCTCGAACACAACAAGCTCACCCATATTTGGTGTCGGAAACGACTCGCCAAACGTTGACCGCCATCCACCGACCTCCTTATCCGGCAGAAGACCACCGAACACAAGGGCGTTAATATCGTCCTCCTTCAGTGTGCTTGGCGTCCAGTGCTTCGCCCAGGGTGGCACCACTGTCTCCTCAACCCTAACATTTGGGGCCGGCGCTGCAGCAGCTCTCCTATCCATCGACGATGACCTTGTCGCCGCAGCCATCGCCGCGGATAGCCTCATAGCACTATGGTGGACACCCTTCTTCGGCGCCATCAACAGACCAAGGTGGAAAGGGCTATGGTTGCAGTGGCAAACAAGGGCAAGAGGAGAGCAGATGAAGGAGGATTGAAGAACACAAGTACTTAACGCGCGGAGTAAAAATGTGGAAACCATCGCCGCCGCTAACTTCCCCCTTTATACCAAGTGGCGCGGCTCTTGGCATCCCAGGGTTTTTGGGAAACCGCAATGGCCAAATACAGAACAGCTACGACAACCCCCATTCCGCGCCGCGACTTGGGCCGCTTACCGCGCAGTCAATTCGGCCCACTAACTTCCTTTTTACGTATGTTTCCATTTCGTATTTGTTCTCAATCAGTCTACAAAATTTACAGATAATGATTTCCTAAATATCAATAACACCATAGTCTCGAGGACTGGACGTATAGTCTTGTTATGATATCTTTTTGGCAGTAACATGGCTACAGTAGATTAGTCGGCAAGTCCCGTAAGACTTCTGATACAGTAGTATTCAGGGGACTTCGTCGACCGCAACCACAACTCAGCCACCCGATCGCAAATCCAACCAGGCTTGGGGACTTCATCCAAGACTAAACCAAGCAAGGCTCGGGGACTGCTGCCACAACACAAAGCAGCATAGGGAGTGGCGGCACGAAATAGCAAAACACCCGGGGACTGAAACTCGGGGACTGCGAATAAAGAAATATGACCCCGATGCAAGAATCTTCCAGCTCCTCGCATTAGGCTCGGGGACTATGGGTATTTGCAGTCGTTTCTTACAAAACTTATGTTTCAGTCTTCAATATACAATCCTGATACAAGAAACTGACAGTTTCTTACATCAGGCTCGGGGACTGCGGGTATTCGCAGACGTTTTTTACAAAACTCATGGTTCAGTCTTTATTTACAATTATTTATGCACCTTTTTTATCCTTTATAAAGCTTGGCACCACGTTCATATTTCACCTACTACCAAGCTCGGGGACTAAGTGGGTACACTTCACCTTGCGGTGAATGTACTATCTTTCTTCTCGGCAAACCTCTGCTATTCTTGTTTTGTTTTCACAGAACCTAAGTGGGTACACTTCACCTGGAAAGGGCTTTCAAAAGTTTTTTCTTCTTCAGCACGTCACACCCTTCTAACAAGTAGCCGCAGCATTCGGCAAGGCGACCTGCTCGCACATCAAGCTACAACGCTCTCGACCAGCTCGACCTGGTCGGTAGACTTCTCCAAGCAGTACCTCGACCGGCTAGCCTGGTCGGGTCCCCGCAACGACAACCTCGTGTGATGGCGACAAGATGCACACCTCCGAGGACAATGCTATGGACTCGCCACAAGAATATAATGTGCTCGGGGACTTGTTGGGGATATTACCTCGGCATATCCCCAGGGACCTTATCGGCCTGCCGACCAGAAGACGGCCGGCCCAGGAGGCCTTGCGGCACGCGGCCAATCCGTCATGCTCACCAAGGACTCCGAAGAAGCCTTGCTCGCCAAGGAGGATCCTAGTAGATAGCCTCGGATCCCTTACCTTAAGGGACCGATCGTAATCTATTAGGATATGGAAATTGTAACCCTACTCTCCGGCTATATAAGGCAAGCAGGGACCCCCTCGAAAACTCTCTCGCACAATCTCTTAGATCCCATCTACACCTTGTGTAACCTTGTACTCATAGAAATTCGGCCACCAAAACACAGGACGTAGGGTATTACGGAGATTTGCCGGCCCGAACCTGTCTAAATCGTCGTGTCTACGCTCTCTATGTTAGGCTTGATCACCGTCGCCATGCCTCTGCCTACAATCTACTACCATAGGGTACCCCTAGGTAGACTGCGACACATATTTCGTGGAAAGTTTCAACAGTAGGTACAATTTAGTTTGTTATAGATAACTTGTTAATCTATCTTGTGTTAAATTTTCACAGTCATAACCTGTTTAGTTTCACCTGGGTGTATTTTACAAGTTAGGTGATAAATCTGTGTTTTCCTGTTTCTTCAAAACAGCCTTGCTTAATGTCACTGTTAGGCCAATTTAAAGTTGGATCTAGCTGGGGAGTGTATGGAATGTTTTGTAGAAAATTTCATAATCTTTCTAGAGAGTCCAAGTTTGTAACTTTTGGTTGTGTGTAGCTCCTGCTATACTGGTTTCTTTCAGCTGCTGTTTTAGGGTGTTTATATGCCATGTTGTGAATGTTTCTAAGTAATAAATGCCTTGTGTGTGGTTAAGAAAATAACCTAAAGTACGAATATGGTTAGTTGCAGGTGTTAGAGAGCTCACCTCTGATGAATAGCTCTACTTAAGGTTGTTAAAGAAGGGTAAGTGTTAACTTCCCTACTGGGGAAGAGATATGCACCTACTCAGTCAACGAGTTTAATATGTGGAATAACGCATTCATCATGAGCATTCATCCATGTGCATTAGACATATTTCAATCCCTAGTATATGACTTGTCATATATATGTTGGATCATCATACATGTGTACATGCATCCAGGGTTGCCGGAAGGAGTGACACTACTAGAGTTCAGGGAGCTGGAAGGAGGAGTCCCACCGGAGATTCATGTTCCCGGAGTTCCAGAAGGAGAACAGGGCGTTGAGCTTCCTGGGTGCCCGAACCACAAGCCCTCCACCTTTGTGAAAGGCAAGCCCTGGAGCATATATACCTATCTTACTCTATTGCAAGTATTTTAACTATATCACTATCACTTGTTTCTGCATTAAGTTAGTAGGCGTTGAATTAAACCCTTGCTACATTATACCTTCCTTGTCCAACAAAAGAACCCTATGGGCCCAGGATCGAAACCTATGCTTAGCCTTGCTTATACCGGTAGAGTGGGTGGTCTACCATTCCCCACGATGATAGGAGATACTGGTCACAATTGGCTATATTTGCTATCATGGAAAATAACCATGTGGAAGTAATAAATCGAGACTAGGCGGACAAGGTGTATGTGAGCCACTTGACTTGGAGGTCTTGTGAGCGGGTTCTCTCCGCCAACGTCATTAGGCATTGGATCGTTGTTGGACATCTGCTGAGATTGAACGCATGTCATCTTCATAGCTGGTCGAATAACTCATTTCGATCGTGAAGCCTAACTCTATAGGTCGGGCCGGGACCCCCCCCCCTACTTGGGTCATGGAGATCGCGAGTGGCATACTAGACCATGGGCAAGTATCCTGAATGTGCTAGCTACGTACCAAGGGCAGGCAATGCTTAAACGTCCTAGCCATCCGTGAGTCGCTATTCATGCCTGTACCTAGGGACCTGCGGCGTCACCCAAACTATACTGAAGGTAACCCACATAAGTCAACCCGACGGGGGAGAGACTTGGGTGTGATTGAGGAACAAACCTCCAGCTAGATAGGAATTCGATTTGAATCGCGGTCTCTCCCCGTCAGGGAGAAACTTGAGATATCTTCCTCCCAATGTAGAAACTTGAACTCTAATAAGTAACCAAAACATGGTTATATGGTTTACATGCCAAACATGATATGGTTACAATTGTGATGGTAACTCAGTGATTGCTCTAGATCAGGTGCTAATCTAGATTTAGTTAATGCTATTAATCCTGATGCTAAAAGAGATGTTTTAAACTTGAAAGAGTAGAGTAAGTAAGTAATGCTCTTTTATGCAAAAAGTCATGCTATATCATGAGCTCCACTTGATAAAGCCTTACATCATCCTTGAAGTGTCATATGGTTATATATCTATCTCTCTGTCGGGTATGTCTAGCTGAGTACAATTGAGTACTCAAGGTTTCTTTACCCTTGTTGCAGATGGTATGGTCTATTCTGGCTATATTCAGGCATGCCTCTACCATGCATGTGATGATGAGTGATGACCTTGGGCAAAGCTGGCTTCTGATGTCTCTTCTTGTTGCTTTTGATGGGATTGTAATAATCTTGGCACTGTATGAGGTTTAAACAGTTTGCAATGGGTTGTTTCAAAACTAAGACTTCCGATACTTTTATTTGAACTCGGTGTTGTAATAACACTTAGTTAAACTCTGATATAATATTATTTCATCTCGAACTTATTGTTGTGAATATGTGGTTACTGAATCGAGTATGATCTCAGGTTGTTACTTAATGTGGTTTGAAATCCTTTGAGATTTCAAGGACTACGGGGATTATATGGGCTCTAGTGTGACAGTGTCTCCAGAAATGGTGACCATTATACTAGTGCTCTTATAGGTTGGGCGGTTCTGTGACAGTTGGTATCAGAGCAAGATTCAGTATACAAAACTATACCATATAAGCCCAGTTCATAAGTGTATTTCCAAACAAAAGATTTTTGTTTACAAAACTATTTTTGTTCTATAAACTTTTGTGTGCGTACTAAAAATACTATTTGTAAAACTATAAGTGTGCCAATGGTTACGTCCCTTATTGCCCACTAGAATTTCAGTGGCTTATAAGTACTAACTTGGAGTATTGCATCATATTTTTCGGTTACCTATCCATACAGGTTGAAATAGTATGGGGCCATTCACTTGAATGTTGTTGTATGGATCAATACCTCTACGCCCAGGCTAAGATGTGTATACAGGACCGTACTACGCTACCCTGTGGTCAAATGGTCAAGGTAGCCTTCATATATGAATTAGCCATATATGTCGATAGAATTAAATTTCCGCAACGTCACACCTATGCCAAGTAAGGTGAGTTGTGAGAGTATGGCTGGACAATCGTCGGCCTAGGCAGTGAATATATAATGCGTCGAACTGTTGCATACATACATGTATGTGGACAGTAAGATACCCATGTGTGGAGTAATACTTTTGGAGAAAGGGTGCATATACTGCTTACGTGTATATTGGGTGTACACCTAAGTGAGTATTAGATTTATATTTCAGCAATGCATTATTCATACTATTGGGAATGGGCTAAAATAAATCTTCTGCAGGTACACTAACAGCGAATCGTGTAGATTTCCTAGTTACGTATATATGAGAGATGAATGTATGCCACCATCTAGAACATTCTTAGTGAAATGTTTGCTTTCATAGGTATGTGAGGACGTAAGATACGTGCATGCATCATATGTCATCATATTGCATTTTCTTCCCTCCCTTACCAAATCTATATCTCTGTTATATGTAAAATGCTTAATCTGTAAAATACATGTTCTCACAAGAGGTTAAAACTTGTTACAGTTGGCAGCACCAAGACCTCCCCAGCGTAGTAACCGTTTCATGTCTGTGTTTGGCACTCCTACTCTGCTTTGGAGGGTGCTGAGTTAGGTGGGGTATACTGAGCCACCTTAGTACTACTAGACGTAGGAGTTGCTTGGTAACTCACTCCTATAAACACTGATAGTGACTGTCCCCGAGTGTACCGAGGCTCCTTTGTGGAGGAAGTGGATAGCTGAGGCCCTAGGCAGTAGCCCTTGGGAAGGAGCTCAGTCTGCAGCTTTGTTAGTGCTAAGTCAGTTCCGTCAGGAGCACAGTGGAGATCTAAACCGCGGTGCAGCAGGGACCTTTCCAGAGGTTAACCCTAACACCACGGCCTGGTATTAGGACAGTGGAAATCCCTTGATCAGGAACAGGGATGAGAGGGCTGGCAGCTCCGGACAAGCCATGAGTGCCATGTATGTAGTGCTCAAGGCCTTCTTCACCAAAGAGGAGTCCTATGTGTTCAGTGTGAGTCGGCTCAGGACTAGTGAGATGTTCCTACAGGGCGTGAGTAGGGACAATCATCGACTCAGGAGGGTAGCCAAGGAAGCGCAGAATGAGAGATGCAGCTATACTTTAAGAGGAGGCAGCTGAAGCACGTGGCGTATGCTTCGCCACTACCAGGTGGTGGGGAACATTGCCTACCACCATCGTGATACAGAGTTGAGCGAGAGGCTTCAGCAGGCACATGACCATATCTGGGAGTTGTAGTAGGAGATCCACATGCTCGACAATGTGATCCACCCGATTCCTCTGCCAGTTGCACCAGAGGTAGATCCCGTAGTGATCTATGCCAATGACGACCCAGAGACTGAGGAGAGGAGGAGGAGGATCTAGAGGAGCTTGAGTTCATCGACAACAACGACGACGAGGGTGGTCGTCTATCTGGGATGGACAATGACCACGATGACTAGGATAGTTTCTTTGCGCTAGTCTTTAGTTGTCTTTTGTGTTTAGTAGCTTTGGCCGTTTGTTGCTCCATGAGAGGCCTGTTGTTGTGTAACCACCATGACTTAAGTCCAGATGAGACTGACACTTTTGGCTTGTATGAATATTTTCTATGGTACCAAGTACGAATGGATGATGATGTGTTGCTAGCATGAATTATTTTTTGCCCTATGTGGATTTAAGTTATCTCTTTTTCAGTGATTTACTAAGGCATAACCATGATTCATCTGCAATTACTCAAATCTCATTGCTTCTTGCTATCAAATTCATGCGGATGCCTGCCAACACTGGCTCCCGTGGTTCCGGAAGTGGTGGAAATCACCATGAGAGGATGAGTCTCCTCTACCACCACCGCCGCCAATGTCCCCAGAGCAGTTCATGGCCCAGTTCATCGGTCGGCAGCGCAACATCGAGGAGTTGCTACGCCACATGGCTCAGAACAATCAGAACCAGGGTAATCATGACCATTAGGTTGGGAACTAGTTCAACACGTTCAAGGACATCCTGGACACCAAGCCGCCTATCTTTAAGGAGGCTGAAGAGCCACTCTAGGCTGATGAATGGCTGAATACCCTGGAGTAGAAGTTTTGTTTGCTGAGGATGACAGAGGAGTTGAAGGCAGAGTATGCTTCGCATCAGTTGCAGGGTCCGGCAGGTATATGGTGGGCTCATCATCGCACCACATACCCTGCTAATGCCCTAGTTTCTTCGAATCAGTTCAAGTCAGCTTTCAGGGGGCATTACATTCCACTAGGTCTAATGAAGATGAAGGTAGCAGAGTTCCTAAGGCTCACTCAAGGTACCAAGACCTTAATGGAGTATCTTCATGCTTTCAACAACCTGGCCTGTTATGCTTCTCAATTTGTTGACACGGATGAGAAGAAGATTGATAGCGTCAAGAGAGGTCTGGGGACCAAGCTAATGAAGACCCTTGCTAACTCAACTTGTACCAACTTCAATGAGTTCACCAGTGATGCATTGACTCAAGAGAATCGGAATAACATGCATGCTGCAGCCAAGAGTCGTAAGAGGGCATTTGAAGGAAGTTCGTCTCAGCAGAGGGCTTCTTTTGTCAATCGCTCTACTTACCGACCTCCAGTGGCAGGGGCTAATTTCAGGCCTCCTCAGAAGAAGAATCCAGCTAGAGGTGCACAGTAGAGTCAGTATCGCAAGTCGTACACCATTGCTCTTCCAAAAGGCAACCCAGGGCAAGGTAGTTCTGGAAATCTGAGAGCTCCACCAAATAATGCACCTTGCTACAACAGTCAGCGTCCAGGGCACTTTGCTAAAGATTGCCCTCACCTAAAGAAGAATCAGGCATATCAAGGGCTTGTGCACTAGACCACAGTGGAAGAAGTGCCACAAGGAGAACCCATCACAGCTGGTATGTTTCTTGTAAACCATCATCCTGCAGTTGTGCTGTTTGACTCAGGATCTTCGCATTCGTTCGTGAGTAAATCTTTTATTGTTAAACATGGCATGAGCATATCTGGCTTGGATGTGGGGTACTGCATAAGTTCAGCCGCATCTAACATATCAACTAAACAAGCAGTCAGGGATGTGAGCATCATAATGCAGAAACATGAGTTTAAAACCGACCTTATCATCCTTCCAGGTCTAGGTTTGGATGTCATCCTAGGAATGAGATGGATGCACCACTATGGGGTAAATGTTGAAACCGGCAATAGGATCCTCACCTTGAGAACCCCGGAGAAGTCTGAAACCTTCAAGATTTCACTTCCCCGGAAGCTTCATCTTTGTTCTATGACCTGTACTATCCAAGTCATAGCTCTGAAGAATATCCCAGTAGTGTGTGAGTTTCTGGATGTGTTTCCAGATGATCTTCCCGGTCTCCCACCAGATCGAGATGTTGAGTTTGCTATCGAGTTGGTACCTGGCATGACACCTATATCTCGTAGGCTATACAGAATGCCACCAAATGAGTTAGCAGAGTTAACGAAACAGCTACAAGAGTTGCAAGATAAAGGTCTCATCTGACCTAGTTCATCACCGTGGGGTTGTCCCGCACTATTCATCAAAAAGAAAGATAAATCCCTACGGATGTGCTTGGATTACCGACCACTTAATTCTGTAACGATCAAGAACAAATATCCTTTACCTCGTATTGATATTTTGTTTGATCAGTTATCAAAAGCTAAAGTGTTTTCTAAGATTGATTTGAGATCCGGTATCACCAAATCAAGATCAGACCACAAGATGTACCGAAAACCGCTTTCTCAACGAGGTATGGGCTTTATGAGTATCTGGTTATGTTGTTTGGGCTAACTAATGATCCCGCCTACTTCATGTACTTTATGAACTCCGTCTTCATGCCTGAGCTAGATAAATTTGTGGTTGTGTTCATCGACGACATTTTAATCTACTCGGAGAGTGAAGCCAAGCATGCAGAACATCTACGTGTAGTTCTTGCACGGCTAAGAGAACATAAGTTGTATGCCAAGTTTAGTAAGTGTGAGTTTTGGCTTACTAAAGTACCTTTTCATGGACACATCCTTTCTGCTGATGGAATATCGGTTGATCCCAATAAAGTGCAAGAAGTTATGGATTGGAAAGCTCCAACATCCGTCACCGAGGTTCGTAGTTTTCTTGGTCTAGCTAGATATTACCATAGTTTTATCCCCAACTTTTCCAAGATAGCTAAACCTATGACCAGCTTGTTGCAACAGGATAAGAAGTTTGAATGGACTCCAGAATGTGAAGCAGCTTTTCTTACCTTAAGAACTCTCCTTACTTCAGCACCCATTTTGGCGCAACTAGACATAACAAAGCCTTTTGATGTGTATTGTGATGCTTTCGGGACTAGATTAGGGTGTGTTCTTATGCAAGAAGGAAACGTTATAGCCTATGCTTCTAGACAACTCAGAAAACATGAAGCTAACTACCCAACACATGATCTAGAGTTAGCAGCAGTGGTACATGCTTTAAAGATATGGAGACATTACCTTCTTGGTAACATATGCCATATATATACGGATCACAAGAGTCTCAAGTATATCTTTACTCAACCAGAGTTGAATATGAGGTAAATAAGATGGTTAGAACTAATCAAGGATTACAATCTTGAAGTTCATTACCATCCAAGGAAAGCTAATGTAGTAGCTGACGCTTTGAGCAGAAAGTCACACTATCACCCTGTGCAACCCTTGCTTGTGCATCTTCCATCTCATTTAGGTACGCTAGGTATAGTATGTGGAGATGTGGTGGTTGGAGAGAAACCCAAAGACGACGTTTGGTGGAGCCAACCTAAAGGTGGTTTTGCTGGATGAATCCAAAGGATGGAACAAACCAGAGTACAAGCGTTGATCTGAAGAGCTCGCCAAGCGAGTGTCATCTAACCATCACTGACTTATGTTGGTTCCCAAGGCAAACCCCGGAGCATCATATGCCTGTTCCCTCTCTTTTTAAAGTATTCACTTTCAATTCACAATATTGCTTGTGCATTAAGTTATAGGAGTTGAATGAAACCTTTGATGCATTACCTTCCTTGTCCACTAAAAAGAACCTTGTAGGCCTAGGATCGAAATATATGCTTAGCCCTGCTTAGACCGGTAGCGTGGGTGGTCTACTATCCCCCACAGTGATAGGTGATACTAGTCACGGTTGGCTATATTTGCTATCGTGGAAAATAACCATGTGGAAGTAATAAATCGAGACTGGACGGACAAGGTGTATGTGAGCCACTTGACTTGGAGGTCTTGTGAGCGGGTTCTCTCCGCCTGTGTCGTTAGGCACTAGATCGTGGTTGGACATCTGCCGAGATTGAACGCATGCCTCCTTCATAGCTGACCGAATAACTTGTTTCGACCGCGAAGCCTAACTATGTGGGTTCGGGCCGGAATCTCCCCCTACTTGGGTCATGAAGACCGCGAGCGGACTACTAGACCGTCGACAAGTATGACCTGAGCTACCTGGCCGGGACCATGGGCAGGATCTACTCATGCCTGTACCTGGAGATCCGCAAGCTACCCGAACGATAGTGAAGGTGACCTGTCAAAGTCAACCCGACGAGGAAGACTTGGGTGTGATTGAAGAATAAACCTCCAGCTAGATAGGAATTCAATTCGAATCGTGGTCTCTCCCCATTAGTGAGAAACTTGAAAGATCTTCCTCCCACTGTACTAACTTGAACCCTAATAAGTAACCAAAAGATGGTTATATGGTTTACATGCCAAACTGGATTTGGTTACTATTGTGATGCTTTAATTAAGTGATTGCTCTAGATCAGGTGCAAATCTAGACTTGGTAAGCTTCACTAATCTTGATGCTAAAATCTTGATTAAAATATTGAAAGATAGGACTCAAGGTAGTAATGCTCTTTTATGCAAAAAATATGCTATCCTGTCAACTCCACCATATGAGCCTTGCAAAACCTTGGGAGCCTTTTATTTCTCTCCTGTCGGGTAAGTCGAGCTGAGTACATTCGAGTAATTAGGGTTTATCCCACCTGTTGCAGGTGAAGGGCTTCGTCCTGCTGAAGGATTGGTTAACACCGGTGGGCTCGGTGACTCTGTAGTTATTCTTATCTATATGCTGTTGTTGGAGGATGTCACTTTAAGCTAGCAATGTATTTCAACTTATGTTACTATAATCATTTCAAAGCTATATTGTTTCATTAAACAGTTTTTGAACTCAGACTTGTATATTTATTTCTGAACTTATTTGTAATATCATTTCCGCTGCAAAACTCTGTGTAAATGATTGGTATTTACTTAATCAAGCGATCTGGGATTGGTTTGTTCATTTACCAGGGTCCTTTGGGATACTCGGCGGGCTACCGAACTGGTATAAGGGAGAGTTTGTGTGTGTCAACGTGTTAAATGGGGATAGTCGTGCTTGATCTTATATTAGTTGGGCGGTTCCGTGATAGCTCTGGCCCACGTCGGTCTTCTAGGTGCTGGTCCCACTTGTCATAAGTGTTGGGTGTTGGTTCTGAGGTAGTTGTGACGTTTATCTCCTTGTTGTGGGCCCATGGTGTGGGCCGTTGGGAGAAAGCATAGTGTGATCCAAGGGTTGGAAATCACTCTAGAGTGCTTCTCCTAGATCCTGGCCTGAAGGAATACGAGGTTGCTACGCTAGCCGGAAAACAAAACTTTTCGACCTCATAAAACAGGATCTACTGCTAGTTATAGGTTACGGGATTACCACTAGACGCGCAGGTGCAGCGGAAGACGACTTGATGTAGTCGTGCGCGTCGCAGCAGGCAGTGCAGTTGTGTGGTCGTCCGTCTCAACGTCCCCTTCGCGCGGTTCGTCCTTGTGCTCCAGATGCAGCACCTTCGAGGAATCCCACACACACAGGGAGGAAGCGTTGCGCCTCCGGACTGCTAGGTCCGTGAGGAGCAAAAGGCGCGAGCGTGGGGAGGCAACGGCGGCTGCCAAAAGGCGTGGATCAATCTCGCCCCGCGCCCACCCCTTGCTTATATAGGCGTCCTGACGAGCTCCCACGTTGGAGGCCCATTAGTAACCCTAAACCTAGTCTAATTCAGGTCCAACCCGAATTAGGCTTCCGGCCCTTTAAGTGTGCGACCCTATGGGCTCACGCATACATAGACATGGCCCAAGTACTCTTACTCAACCAACAGTTGATAGCGACCTGTAGCAAGGCGTGTCAACTCCTATGCATACGCTATGATCATATGAGACGAACCACTATGACCATGTACAAGTTATTCCCTTTGCCACTCGATATATGGTTCAACTCGTGGGTCAACACTTAACCCAAGCATGGCCATGCATTTGTTGATCCAATCACATGAGTGATCCAGTGATATCTCTCTCACGAAGAGAGGGGCAAATTCCATCTTGATTGTCTATGTCTCATAGCATGTTTCCCGACCACCCAACGACCACCTTTATAACTACCCAATAACGGAGTAGCGTTTGATAGTCTCTAAGTAGATCGTTTCACATCTTGAGTACATACCACAATCTCAGGTCTAAGGACATAACGTACATGACATGAATAGAGACTTTTCTTGTTGGGTCAGTCCAGCCTACATGTCTCACATGTGCCCACATTATTAGTTTGACATCTCCATGTCTGACTTGTGAAACATAGCCATCAACTAATACATGTGCTGGTCTAATATTCAAGTGTGCTCTGACAAGAATGCCGACCAAGGACAACTTTTAGAATAACCATTCAGGTAATTGAGTTCCACAAACAATTCACATAATCGTCAATCAATACTATTTGTCTATAATGGATATTCAAAGAACACTTTATTAATCATGGATACAATCGGAATATAATCATCTACATGATTACCTCTAGGGCATATTCCTAACAGTCTCCCACTTGCACTAGAGTTAATCTCTTAGATGTCTAATCCCCATAGACCTCAGGTGTGCCTCATGCTTAGCCTGTGGAAGAGCCTTTGTCAAAGGATCTGCAACATTCAAATCCGTATGTATCTTGCACATTTTGATCTCATCTCGACCAACGAACTCTCGAATAAGATGAAACTTCCGCAGTACATGTTTGTTCTTTTGGTGATTCCTTAGCTCCTTAGCCTACGCTATCGCCCCATTGTTGTCACAATGTATATTCAATGGGCCGGACGCATTTGGAAACACACCAAGCTCAATGAGGAACCTCCTCATCCAAACACCTTCCTTTGCAGCGGCAGAAGCTGCAATGTACTCGGCTTCTATTGTAGAATCAGTCACCGTCTCCTGCTTGGAACTTTTCCAACTTATAGCACCACCATTTATTGTGAACACAAAACCTGATTGAGACTGTGAATCATCTATGTCAGTTTGGAAGCTAGCATCAGTGTAACCATTTACAACGAGCTCCTCATTACCTCCATAGATTAGGAACACATCTTTAGTCCTTCTCAAGTACTTAAGAATGTTTTTAACAAGCGTCCAGTGACTCTCACCTAGATTGGCTTGGTACCTGCTCGCAACACTTAGAGCATATGAGACATCTGGGCGAGTACATATCATGGTGTACATGATGGAACCAACTCCCGAAGCGTATGGAACCTTACTCATTCGTTTCCGCTCATCAGCTGTCGAAGGACACTGCTTCTCGCTGAAATGTATACCATGTGACATAGGCAAGAACCCTTTCTTGGATTGTTCCATGTTGAACCGTTTCAACACCTTGTCAATGTACGTCTCTTGACTTAATCCTATAAGCCTCTTTGATCTATCTCTATAGATTTTGATGCCCAAAATGTATGTTGCTTCTCCTAAATCCTTCATAGAAAAACTATTATTTAGTGAAGTCTTTACAGATTGCAACATAGGAATGTTATTCCCAATCAATAGTATGTCATCCACATACAAGATTAGAAATACAACAGCGCTCCCAGTTTCCTTCTTGTAAACACAAGGTTCTTCTTCATTTTGACGAAAGCCAAACCCTTTGATCACTTCATTAAAACGAATGTTCCAACTCCGAGATGCTTGCTTCAACCCATAAATGGATTTCTGTAGCTTGCATATTTTTCTAGCATTATTAGGATCAACAAAACCTTCGGGCTGTATCATATACACGTCCTCCTCCAAATTTCCATTTAGAAAGGCTGTTTTAACATCCATCTGCCAAATCTCATAATCGAAATAAGCAGCAATTGCTAGAATGATCCGGATAGATTTAAGCATCGCTACCAGCGAGAATGTCTCGTCGTAGTCAACTCCTTGAACTTGCCGAAAACCCTTTGCAACAAGTCGAGCTTTATAGACGTGAACGTTTCCATCCATATCCTTTTTCTTTTTATAGACCCATTTGCACTCAATAGGTTTAACCCCATCAGGTGGGTCAACCAAGTTCCAAACTTGATTGTCTCCCATGGAATCTATCTCAGATCTCATGGCACTTTGCCATTTCTCGGAATCTGGGTCCATCATTGCTTCCGTGTACATTGCAGGTTCGTCAGCGTCTAACAACAACACTTCCCCACGTGCCTCACGGATTCTTGCTGACCTTCGTGGTTGTGGTGATGTTTCTCTTGCCACAGGTATCTCAACTTGTTCTGCTACATTAGCATCACTCGTAGAGTTATCTCCTATTGGCTCATCTTGAACTTCTTCAAGATATACCTTTTCTACACTTTTCTCTTTGTTGAGGAACTCTTTCTCTAAGAAAACACCATTCCGAGCAACAAACACTTTGCCCTCTGATCGGTTGTAGAAGTAATACCCTAAAGTTTCCTTTGGATATCCCACGAAAAAGCATTTGTCCGACTTGGGTGTAAGTTTATCTGACATAAGTCGTTTGACATAAACTTCACAACCCCAAATCTTTAGAAAAGACAAACTGGGACTCTTACCAGTCCATATCTCATATGGTGTCTTGACTACGGACTTAGACGGTACCCTATTCAATGTGAAAGCGGCTGTTTCTAGAGCGTATCCCCAAAATGAGAGTGGTAGGTCTGACTGGCTCATCATAGACCGAACCATGTCCAACAAAGTCCGATTACGTCGCTCGGACACGCCGTTTCTCTGAGGCGTTCTAGGTGGCGTAAGCTATGGAACAATTCCGCAACTCTTTAGATGATTGCTAAACTCATGGCTCAAATATTCGCCTCCTCGATCAGATCGCAAGGCTTTAATTTTCTTGCCACGTTGATTCTCTACTTCATTCTGAAATTCTTTGAACTTTTCAAATGTTTCAGACTTATGCTTCATTAGGTAGACATATCCATATCTACTAAAGTCATCAGTAAAAGTTATGAAGTATTGAAATCCACCTCTAGCTGTCGTGCTCATTGGTCCACATACATCAGTATGTACGAGTTCCAACAAGTCAGACGCCCTCTCAGGAAATCCTTTGAATGGCGCCTTGGTCATCTTGCCTAGTAGGCAAGCCTCACATGTCTCGTATGATTCAAAATCAAACGAAGCTAGAAGACCATCATCATGGAGCCTCTTCATGCGATTCTCACTTATATGACCCAAACGACAATGCCACACATATGTAGAACTTAACTCATTAAGCCGAGGCCTTTTAGCATTAACATTATAGATAGGTGTATCATCAAGATTTAAAATAAACAATCCATTCACAATGGATGCAAAAGCCACAAACATGTCATTCTTTGAGATCACACAACCATTGTCTTTACTCGCAAATGAATAACCATCCTTCATCAAACATGAAGGTGACACAATGTTTCGACTTAAACTAGGAACAAAATAACAATTATTCAACTCCATGATAAATCCTGAGGGGAGGTGAAGTTGCATCGTCCCTACATTCAATGCAGCAACTCTTGCATTATTAGCCACGCGGAAATCAACTTCGCCTCTTCTCATGCTTCTACTTCTTACCATTCCCTGCATCGTATTGCAAATATGAGCAACCGATCCGGTATCAAATACCCAAGAGTTAATGTAAGAATCAGCGAGAAAAATGTCTGTAACATAAACGACAAGTGTACAGGCAGCGGGAGTACCTTTACTACCGCCATCCTTCTTTAAGGACTCCAAGTACAGCTTGCAGTTCCTCTTCCAGTGACCTTTCCCCTTACAATGAAAGCATATTGCTTCAGCAGCTGGTCCATTGGCCTTGGTTTCAGGAGGAGGGTTTGGCTTAGAGATCTCATCTTTAGCCTTCGCCTTCTTCTTCCACCCAGCCCTCCTTTTAAAGTTAGGCTTGTTTTGGACCGCCATCACATGGCTACTACCTGCTGCCTTCTTGATATCAGCTTCTGCTGTTTTAAGCATGCCACACAATTCATTCAAGCCCTTCTCCGCCCCATGCATATGGTAGTTCGAGATGAAATTTCCATAACTGGGCGGAAGAGACGCAAGAATGAAATCAGTTGCCAACTCTTGGCCAATTGCGAAGCCTAGCTTCTCCAACCTCTGAGTGTAACCAACCATCTTGATTACATGTGGACCTACAGGTGCGCCCTCAGCCAGCTTGGTTTCTGCAAGCGCCTTAGAGACATTGAACCTTTCAGTCCGCGCTTGAGTTTGGAACATATCTTCAAGCGCCACGATCATATCGTTCGCTAAATGATTGTTGTCGAACTGCATCTGTAGATCAGGTTCCATACAAGCAAGCATGAGGCAACCCACTTCAAGATCAGCATCACATGCTTTCTTGTAAGCGGTTTTCTCTGCACCAGGCGCATTATCATCAGTTTCATCTGGTAATGGGGTGTCTAGAATATCTTCCTTTTTCTCAGCCCTGAGAACAATTCTCAGGTTGCGGATCCAATCCGCATAATTTGTTCCATTCAACTTATCTTTCTCAAGAATTGATCGCAAAGTAAATGGTTGATTACTGGGAGCCATCTACAACAAAAGTAATGCAAAATACTAAGACAATGTATCCATGAAGGAGTAAATTATATCAAAATAAAACATACTCCCAGTAAAATCAATATCCCTCAATTGATACTTAGTGATTCAAGACCCACAACTAACAAGTCAACTAGTGAGCTTTAGCATCACCGCTAGAAGACATGGTAGATCGGTAAGCAACACTTTGCTAATCATATCACATATGACTCTTGTTGTTGGGTAGCATCTCTATGCTACGCTCAACCTCCCCATGCTTCAAGGTCCCTAACCGTTAGGATAACCTTGTTCAAGTAACCAAACCTTCTGCTTGTAGGTGTCCGACACGAACCTGTCTAGTCAAGGAAAATCAGTGGCACCCTAATTTCATAGTCCCACCACCAATCGTACAAGACACGTGACAGTGCAAGGTTTGGGGAAGCATTCAACTTAAACATTGCTAAGGGATCATTCTACTTTACTATCATCATCATGTAGACAAAACATAATAGCGAACAACAAAAGTAGAACAAAATGAGAATCACATTCACGTATGGCCCTTTAAATAATGGTGATCTCCATCTCTATCATCTTGCCCATCATGGTGATCTTCATCTCTATGATCCACGTGTGACATCCTTCTTGTGATAAGTCCTCCAAGAACTATCTTACCGCAAGCTATACTAATTACATAGTCGCAAGATCACAAGATGGCACGCAGGCCAATACATCAAAAGACAACACATATGGCTCCAGCCGTGTTGCTTACATGTCACGCAGGGCATGAAAATTACATACAATCACATAGGCCATACCAACCACATCAACTCCTGCAAAAACAAGTTAGGCGTAGAACAATTCTAGGTGCTATGACAGATAGCAACGGCGATCCCGCTGGCCGGTCAGCGGGCGGGGGATCGAGGGGGGGCCGCCCCCCACGGGTTTCAGGGCAGTACCATCGCAGCAAGACATGAACCAAAGTCTGAGATTCATCATAAAACCCGCATATCACCATATGCTAAGATCTGACCTATAACGAGGCAGTAAACGGCTCTGATACCACTGAAGGAATACGAGGTTGCTACGCTAGCCGGAAAACAAAACTTTTCGACCTCATAAAACAGGATCTACTGCTAGTTATAGGTTACGGGATTACCACTAGACGCGCAGGTGCAGCGGAAGACGACTTGATGTAGTCGTGCGCGTCGCAGCAGGCACTGCAGTTGCGTGGTCGTCCGTCTCAACGTCCCCTTCGCGCGGTTCGTCCTTGTGCTCCAGATGCAGCACCTCCGAGGAATCCCACACGTACAGGGAGGAAGCGTTGCGCCTCCGGACTGCTAGGTCCGCGAGGAGCAAAAGGCGCGAGCGTGGGGAGGCGACGGCGGCTGCCAAAAGGCGTGGATCAATCTCGCCCCACGCCCACCCCTTGCTTATATAGGCATCCTGACGAGCTCCCACGTTGGAGGCCCATTAGTAACATTAAACCTAGTCTAATTCGGGTCCAACCCGAATTAGGCTTCCAGCCCTTTAAGCGTGCGACCCTATGGGCTCACGCATACATACATGGCCCAATTACTCTTACTCGACCAATAGTTGATAGCGGCCTCTAGCAAGGCGTGTCAACTCCTATGCATATGCTATGATCATATCAGACGAACCACTATGACCATGTACAAGTTATTCCCTTTGCCACTCGATATATGGTTCAACTCGTGGGTCAACACTTAACCCAAGCATGGCCATGCATTTGTTGATCCAATCACATGAGTGATCTAGTGATATCTCTCTCATGAAGAGAGGGGCAAATTCCATCTTGATTGTCTATATCTCATAGCATGTTTCCCGACCACCCAACGACCACCTTTATAACTACCCAATAACGGAGTAGCGTTTGATAGTCTCTAAGTAGATCGTTTCACATCTTGAGTACATACCACAATCTCAGGTCTAAGGACATAACGTACATGACATGAATAGAGACTTTCTCTTGTTGGGTCAGTCCAGCCTACATGTCTCACATGTGCCCACATTATTAGTTTGACATCTCCATGTCTATGACTTGTTAAACATAGCCATCAACTAATACATGTGCTGGTCTAATATTCAAGTGTGCTCTTACAAGAATGCCGACCAGGGACAACTTTTAGAATAACCATTCAGGTAATTGAGTTCCACAAACAATTCATATAATCGTCAATCAATACTATTTGTCTATAATGGATATTCAAAGAACACTTTATTAATCATGGATACAATCGGAATATAATCATCTACATGATTTGCTCTAGGGAATATTCCTAACATGGCCGAGGGAGGAGAACTGGTGGGCCCATAGAGTGGTCGGCCGACCCCCTATGTGAGTCCCACTGGCTCTTGTTTGCTCCATTTCTTCATTCCTGCATTCAAACACTCCATGGAAATATGGAACTTGTTATTTGATAAAGTATGCTCATGATGTGCTTTTTATCCTTGATCCTGAGGTTGCTGTCAGCATTTTGGTTAAGTAAAAGTGGACCATTCTTGGTGCCAACAAAGAGGTGCTTGCTATGTCATCTCTTCGTCGTCTTCAGTAGCCGAGTCAAGACCCCCCCCCCCCGGGTTCTCTGATCTGCTGAGGTTCTCTGAGGCTTTCAAGGGTTCTCTTCTTCTTCTTTCTGCCCAAGGTGATCTTCTAAGCATTTCCTAATCAGCTGTTCTCACCTAGGGTTTGATCACCTCGCCACTATACCACCTAGACCTAATTGCAAATTCAATTCCATGTTTAGGATTGCGGTTTGAAATGACATTGATCGAGGAACTCTTATCCCTTATGTTTTTGGTCACTGAGTTGAGGTATATTGCGGCAGATTCGATCTCATTCTTTTCTCATTCATGCTTCTTGATAGATTTCACTTCTTTCTAGATATATGCTTACTTTTTTATATATATCCTATCTTTCTATCAAGCAGCAGGGTCAGAGGATTGACAGTGGCAGTGACAGTTAACTCGGGGCAAAGCCCGCGAGTACGGAATGAGGCAAAGCCTCGAGAGGACAGTCCAGGGCCGGAGTGCCATTCTTGCAGATTGATTGGGATTGTGAGTGGTTGATTAGTGGTTCAGCTATCAGTGGTTCTTGTTGATTCTCTTTGGCAGTTGTTCTTTGCATCGACTGTTGAGTACTAGTTCTTCTCGTGCCCGGCAATGGCACGCACGAAGAATGTAGGCGCTGTCCCCAGTAGTGGTGGTGACCTCCACCTCAACCGCATCCACCCACTGGTCGAGGAAAGGGCAAGGAGAAGCTTGTATCCAAGAAGTCCAAGAAGCCACTGATGGATCCAGCTTTAGTGGTAGCACTAGCAGCGATCGCGGCAGCAGAGATAGCTGAGCAGGGTGGACGTCACGCCGGCTTGAGGATAGACTCCTCTCCTCGCCGTGGAGCGCGTCGTGAGTCCCCCTCTCGGACAGAGACCACGGTAGCTCCAAAGACAGAGGCTGCAGAGGGAGAGGAGACCGAGCAGGCAGATACCATAGGGCACTCTTCAGTTCACGAGTTGATGGCTAGACGGGTCTCTTGCTCCGCGGCTCGGTGCCACCTAGGCCCGAAAGTCTGAGGCGAAATGACAGATCTCCACCTCGACCATGTCTGCCAGACCAAGTGAGGTATCAGGTCCGCGCCCACACGGCAAAGCAGATTCAGACCATGCGCTTTGTTGACTTTCAGACTTGTTTCCCCGGTCAGCGATACCCTTGTGCTAGTCCAGACTTCTACACCACTGTGCACGAGGATTTCTACCGAGGCTACGTTGAGACAGATGCACCACTTCATGCACACGGAGTCTGCCCCTTCTAGTGTATAGTTAACGTTGGTGGCCTAGAGATTGCCCAACACTTGGAGTACCTACAGGGCTTGACTAGGTTGATGGGTCGTGTTGGCACCTGCAAACACATGGTGGAAAAGTACCCATGTTGTTCAGTTTTGTGATGAGTGATCGTCCAACACTTGAGTGTTTTAGTTTGAGTGGCTTACACTAACCCTTTGCGAAAGCAAATGTGTGCCTGTCTATTGGCTTGTGGTGTGTAGGTGCTATGCCTAGTGATAGTGGTCAATGGCGTGGAGAAGGTCGAGTAGAGTCTTGCTGTGTCGATGGACTAAGAGCGGTGAAGGACGGAAGCGGGGCTCGGACTGAGGGACCATGGGCGTCGGCAGACTAGCTGTGGTGGCTAGTGCTTGGCACTGGCGAGTGCGACAAGACACGGAGGTAGATCGAGTTGACCGAGTCAAGACGGCGGTACGAGCGGGTCGAGCGGGGGCTCATGGGACTCGGAGTCCGACCGGGCGAGGACAAGGTGGCTCGAGTCGAGCGGTTTGGTGGTTTGGGCCTCAAAACCATCCAAGGACGGTTTCCGAGTTTGGGCCTCAAAACTCAGGGTTCGGTAGTTGAGCCCAAAGCTACCGGTGGCGGGTTTCGTGGGTTTGGGCCTCAAAACCCGGGCAGAGCTTTCGAGGAAGCGGGGATAGCACATGGCGGAATCCTGGAGGTTGCGTCGAGGCGACAACAACTCCTGGCAGGAAGCGGGGCCGTCCATTCAAACGAGTGGCTTAGAGTTACCGACTTGGATTACAATGTCTTAGGGCTAGGTAATTCGTTCTTGTATCTAGGGGGGTGTTTGAGAAATAGCCAAAGCCAGTTAAGTAGGGGATGAAGGGGTATCCCTCATCCCACCTCTTGAACACCTCTCGTTTTCCCCAAATCTCTCTCTAACCTCTCTCTAGTTCATGAGGGCCCTAGGTTGATCTCTCCAACCTTTGTAAGAACTCACAAATCTTTTGGTGAGAATCGGAGTACTTACCCTCCGTAGGCCGTGGCGCCTTTGATTTCGTGATCGTGTCCCGTTTTCTTGTGTTCTTCGCGATTTCGTGTTTGCTCTCTCTCTATCTTTTTTGTTCCCGAGATGAGAACTCTTGATTGAGAGAAGCTTTGCAAAATCCGTTTGAACCAAGTTGTTCATACTCGTGAGGAGCATCTTTGCACCAAAGGGTTTCTCCTAAAACCTCACGAGCACACAGATCAGGCGTTTTCTTCCCAAATCTTTGTTTCCCGTCAATCGAACCCAAATTGAGCGATGATTTCTTCGAGATAGCTTCTCCACAGTACTAGAAACATGCCTACCAAGTTAGGGTACTAGTGTTGAACATTTGGTTAGGTTTTGGGAAGATTTGGCGGACAGAGAAACATTTTTCGCATTTACTGCGCTTTGCTCGGGGGGTGCCGGACACTCCATCGGGAGGCGTCGGACGCTAGGTCGTGCTGATGTTAGCGTCCGTCGAGACGACTGTCTATGCAAGTCAAGTTGGTGCCGGATGCTCGGCAGCGTCCGTCGAACACGTGCTAGACGTGTCCGTCTCCTGGAGGACCTCTTGGGTTCGGCTCTGCGTTGGCGTTAGCCGCTCGTCCAGCGTCCATCGCCCTTCGCTCCAGCATCCATCGCTTCTTCCTTCACAGTGTCCGTCGCACCCCAACAACACGTCCGTCTCCTATCTTCTGAGCGTCTGTTGGTTGTTTTTTCTGCTGATTTGCCTTGGGTTCTTGCCTCTTTTCCATAGGGGTTAGGAACTTGGTATTTGGGGTTTCCGGTGAGTTTTCCTCCACTGCCGGTGCACTTTCATTTGAGCACCCAGCAACTGGGTTTGGTTTTGGGGAAGAGTGGTCCGAATATTTCGAAAGAAATTGGAGGCTCTCATTCACCCCCCCTTTCTGGTCGCTGTTCTCGGTCCTTCAATTGGTATCAGAGCCAGTTAAGGATCAATCCACCTTACACGGTTCCTGATCTGCGAAGGCGACATGGAGCGAGGTGTTGGCAAACCTCCATTTTTCGATGGAACGAACTTCTCCTACTGGAAGGTGCGCATGTCCACCTATCTACAAGGAGTCGATTCGAACATTTGGGAGATTTGTGAGAATGAGGGCTATCATGTTCTTCTGGCTCGTGTTAACCAACTCCAAACCTCTCAACACAACGCAAATAGTAGAGCACATAGCATCCTCTTCTCGAGCTTGTCTCTTCCTGAGTTTGAGCGAGTCTCGAACCTCACTACAGAGCGAGAGATCTGGCAAACACTTGTGCGATATCATGAGGGAAATCCTCAGATCAAGTCCAGACTCTTCGACATGTACCGTAGGGAGTATGAGAACTTTGTTTAGTTGGCCAGCGAATCTGTTGATGGGACGTTCACTCGCTTCCAATCTATCGTCAACAATATGCGTGCTAATCGAGCCAATTTGCCCTACGATGATCATGAGATGGCTATCAAGCTTTTGCATGCTCTTGATCGGAGGGTGTGGGAGATGAAGGTGGCTGCCATCTAAGAGTCACCGGGCTATGGTGCCCTGACCATGGACGAGTTGTTCAGCAAGCTCAACCTCGGAGATTGACCACCAGACCCGGGCCAAGCTTTAAAACCCGTCGAACCCATCTATGGCGTTGGTTTCCGGCCCTGGTGGTGTGTCTTCTTCTTCCTCTAACCCTTCACACTCTTTGTTCACTTTGTCTTTGATCTCTGTGATAAAGGTACAAGTGGAGGCTCTTGGAGATGACGAGCTGGCTTTGGTCATCACTAGGTTCTCACGGTTTCACAACAACTGTTTGAACCGATGACGTGGTGGCGTGGCCAAGGGGTGCTACTATTGCAGTGATGAGGATCACTTCATCGCAAACTGTCCTAAGAATGCCGCGGGAGACTTCACCAAGCACAAGGACAAGCGCGAGCACCGCTTCGACGGCAAGCACAAAGCCAAGGGCGGCTTTCACGAGAGATCCACGAAGAAGGTGCTTGACAAGGTGATGGCTGATCATCGAGCCTTCCTCCCTCCCTCAGCGACATCGAGTTCTCCTCCGACGGAGGCTCTTCTTTGAGTGACGATGATGAGTCAAAGGGAAAGGTTGAGGACAAGCTCAACGGCCTCTGCTTCTACGCTGACGCCAAGCACGATGGCTTCTGCACCATGGCGATCGAAGCAGGAAAGGCCAGCAAACGCAAGGACGACTCCGACTCCGAGTCCGACTCCGATGCACCTGAGGTAACTCCCACCATCGAATCTCTCTCTCTCTCGAACTTTAGACTTTGAGCGCTACATACATGAGTCAGGACTCTGTGCTCAAGCGTGCAATTAGAGAGAGGAACGACTTTAAGGTGAAGTATCTTAGCGTGCATCATGAGCTAGATTTTGCTAAGGCATCGGTGGTGGTTACCGAGGAGGTAGAGTGTGATGCTTGTGCCATCCACATGTCTGATCTTGTCACTCTTCAGGACAAGTATGGCACTCTACTTGAGGAGGTTAGTGAGCTGAAGGCTAGGCCTAGCTTACTTGGTGTGTGCAAGTCTTGCTTAGGCTTGCATTCTGAGCTGGTACAAAAGGATGCTAGGATCATTGTGTTAGAGAAGGTCAGCTCAGATAGCACTAGAGAGTCAGATCGCTTTGAGGCTTTGGAGCTTGAGATCGCGTCGTGCAGACATGACAAGATGCGAACCGAGGAGGAAAACACATACCTTCAGTCCATCTTGAGCTGGGTGTCTTGCCAAGAGCCGCAGTTGGGGATGTTTCTTAGCCAATGCAAAAGGGCTGGCAACACGAGAGTAGGCTTTGCTATAGGTGGGAAGGACGATAGCATGTTCGGTAAGATTGGTGAGTGCAGTGGTTTGAGCGAGAGTGAGAAACCCACCATAGCACCCAAGCTTACCAAGATCCCTCCACCTAAGCCTACCGACCCCTCTGAGTTTCCTATGAGAGATGGTGTGTTTGAGGAACCACCCAAAACCACTCCACAGAAGCAAGTGTGGATTGCCAAACCGAATCATCTTCGGAACCCACTTGACACCTTGCCAGACTTCTCTAGTGATCCCCTTCCTAAGAAAGCTAGAGCCACCCAACCCACCAAGAGAGTGCCTACCAAGAGTGCGGTGAGGTACCACTATGAGTACTATGAGAGGGATGGGCACTTGACTGAGTTTTGTTTTAGGAGGAAAAGAGATGAGCGGAGGCAGTTTGAGTTAAACAACCGGGAAATATACCACCCACCAGTTGGGGTACGTGGACCGGAAGTTCAGAGGCGCACTAGTAGGCCTAGAGGTACAATGCCTCAAGGTGCTAGGCCTCAGGAGGCGAGACCACACAGTGGTCGTGCCCGGCGGGGTACCGGTCGTAACCCATACGACTACGGGCCTCATGGCGGTGGCTTCACTCCACCCTTCGCTAGCGGACCACGTTTTCCCTATCGTGGTGATCGCTATCCGCCCATGGGATAGGAGATGTTTGGCTTTTCTCCTAACCCATTCTTTGAGCAAGTGGGACAACCCTGGTATCCTTCATAGTTTACTAACTCCAGTGTTGCACCGTTTTCTCACCCTATGTCTTTTCATTGATGTAGGAAGGAGGACCGGAGGATACTTGGCTTGTGGATTCCGGATGTTCATGCCATATGACAGGAAGTGCCAAGTGGTTCTCCAGCCTCGACCTCGTGTGCCACACCGAGTACATCACATTCGGGGACAAGAGTAAAGGTAAGGTTGTGTCCCGAGGGTCCATCTAAGTCAATTCGTCTTTTGTTCTCAAGGATGTTGCTTTGGTTGCGAATTTGCATTTTAACCTTATTTCGGTTTCGCAACTCCTTGATGACGGTTTTGAAGTGAGTTTTAAGCCTAATTTTTCTCAGATTTTGGACTCTTGAGGTGAACTTGTTTGCCGGATTTTGCCTTTCGGGAAGGTTTTTCGTGTGGATTTTTCTATCTCTTCTGGACCTTCTCGTTGTCTTCTTGCCAGTTCTTCTTCTGATCTTTAGAAGTGGCATATGAGATTTGGACATTTGAGTTTTGACTTGCTTGCAAGGCTTAGCTCAATGGACCTTATCCAAGGATTGCCAAAGCTAAAGTTCGAGAAGGATTTGGTTTGCCATCCTTGCAAGCATGGCAAGATGGTTGCCGCTTCCCATCCTCTGGTGACTGAGATCATGACCAAATAACTCGGCAAGCTCTTACACATGGACACAGTTGGTCCATCTCAGGTTAGGTCGGAAGGAGGGAAGTGGTATGTGGTTGTAGTCGTTGATGACTACTCGAGATACTCTTGGGTGTTCTTTTTGGAGATTAAGGATGAGGCTTTTCCACTTGTGCGTGATCTGATTTTGAGGTTACAAAATGAGCTACCTAAGAATGCCATGAGAGCTATCCGCAGTGACAATGACACATAATTCAAGAATGCTCATTTTAAGACGTTTTTCTCTTCTTTGGGTTTGGATCACCAATTTTCCTCTCCTCACACTCCCTAGCAGAACGGTGTTGTTGAGCGCAAGAATCGGACCCTTGTTGAGATGGCCAGGACTCATAAGCGGTATTGGGCCGAAGCGATCAGTTCTGCTTGCTATGTTTCCAATCGCATTTTTCTCTGAGCTTTTAAGAAGAAGACTTCTTATGAGTTGCGATTTGGGAGACCACCCAAGGTAAGTCACCTACGGGTGTTTGGGTGTCAGTGCTTCATCCTCAAAAAGGAAGGTAAGTTGGATAAATTTGAGTCTTAGTCTTCTGACGGTATCTTTCTCGATTATTCTACTCACTCTAGTGCTTATCGTGCTCTTAACCTTGAGACTAACCGAGTGATGGAGACTTGTGAGATTACCTTCGATGAAACTATGCCTTGTAGTTCCACTGCTTTTGAGCTTGCAGGTGAGGATGAGTTGCACTCTAGCATCTTTGTGGAGGAGGAGCAAGACGATGCCAATTGGGGTGATCCCGAGCCGACTCCACCGGCTGCCCCCATCGACCCTGCGACGTCCACATCGGCTCACGGTCCCGACCCGACTACTTCCTCTTCATGGGGGCCGTTCGAGCAGCTTCCTCAGTCGGTGCCCGTTGCACTTGAGGGAGCTCCAGCTGCTGTCGAGGGGGAGGCTACTTCTTCCAGGCAAGCTCCCCGCTACATCCAGCAGCAACACCCGCCGAAGAACATCATCGGCAAAATTGACCGTCGAGTCACACGGTCCAGGTCCTAACTCTCTCACTTTGCTCATTCGACTTTTGTTGCGTCTTTTGAGCCCTGATATGTTGGACACGCTTTGATGGATTCGGATTGGGTTAATGCCATGCATGAGGAGTTAGAAAACTTTGAGCGAAACCGTGTTTGGGTCTTAGTGCCACCACCACCAAGTTGCCAACCCATAGGTACCAAATGGGTTTTCAAAAATAAACAAAGTGAGGATGGGGTGGTAGTGCGTAACAAGGCTAGGTCAGTAGCACAAGGCTTTTGTCAAAAGGAGGGAACAGATTATGACGAAACCTTTGCTCCCGTAGCTCATTTAGAAGCAATTAGAATCATTCTAGCTTTTGCGGCTTCTAAGGGTTTAAAACTTTTTCAAATGGACGTTAAAAGTTCTTTCTTAAACGACTACATAGAGGAGGAAGTGTATGTTAGACAACCTCCCGGTTTCGAAAATCCCAAGTTTCCAAACCATGTTTTTAAACTTCACAAAGCTTTGTATGGTTTGAAACAAGCCCCTAGAGCATGGTATGAAAGATTGCGAACCTTCTTGCTTGCTAAGGGTTTTAAAATGGGATCAGTCGATAAAATATTTTTTCTCCTCAAGCAAGGCAAAGACACTCTCCTAGTCCAAATATACGTGGATGACATCATCTTTGGTGGTTCTTCTCATGCTCTTGTTGCCAAGTTTGCAGATCTTATGAGCAGGGAATTTGAGATGAGCATGATGGGAGACTTGACTTTCTTTCTCGGTTTGCAAATCAAGCAAACCCGGGAAGGGACGTTTGTGCATCAAGGCAAGTACATGAAAGACATTTTGAAGAACTTTGACATGGGTGAGGCAAAGCCTCTTTGGATGCCCATGTCGACTATGACTGCCTTGGATGCGGACGAGGAAGGAGAGGCGGTAGATTAGACGGAGTACCGAAGCATGATCAGGTCGCTCCTGTACTTGACAGCGACTCGGCCGGACATTCAGTTCGTTGTCTGCTTTTGTGCGCGCTTTCAGGTGTATCCACGCACTTCACACAAGAAGGCGGTGAAACGCATCATGAGGTACTTGCGCTTCACTACCGAATTTGGTCTTTGGTTTTCCGCCTCCTCCTCTCTTGTGCTTTGCGGTTATTCTAATGTCGATTTCGCCGGTTGTCGTCTTGATCGGAAGTCCACTTCAGGGACTTGCCAATTTCTTGGGTCTTCTCTTGTGTCTTGGTCTTCTCGTAAACAGTCTAGCGTGGCTCAGTTGACCTGCAAAGCTGAATACATTGCCGCCGCTAGCTGTTGTTTGCAATTGATATGGATGATTGCAACTTTGAAGGATTTTGGTCTTGTGCTTACTAAGGTGCCTCTGCTTTGCGATAACACGAGTGCAATTAGTGTGGCCAAAAATTCCGTGCTTCACTCTAAGACCAAGCACATTGACGTTCGCTTTCACTTCTTGAGAGATCACTACGAGAAGGGCGACATTGACCTCTGGCATGTCGAGACCCACAACCAGCTTGCGGAGATTCTCACAAAACCTTTGGATCAAGCTGTGTTTTCTCGCCTTCGGGGCAACTTGAGTGTTTGCTTCCCTTTTTAGTTGAGGGAAGCTCTCTGTGTATCATAGTCTTTTGGTTCTTATTTGTCTTTTCTTTTACTTTCTTTCTTTTGGTGTCTTTTTAGCTTTTAATTGGTGTCATTGTATTTTGCATCTCATTGCATTTGTGACTTAGTTCATTTTAAGCTTCATACCTATAGCCGATATAATGAAACTATGCTCTGTATGAGGTGCTTTATGTGTCTGTGGTGTTGCCTAACTTAGACTCTCTTTGATCTCTTGATATGCAATAGAGCTAAGTTAGAAAAAGCTTTAAAACTTAATTTAATTCCCCATGTCACCTCTGAAATGACACTAGCATGTGTAGGCCTTTGAAGATCCTTCTTGGATGTTTTATATATAGCTTGTAACTATGGCTCTTCATTGCTTCATTCACTTCCATTGAGCACCATGTTTAAAATTGATCTAAAATGAAATAGCTCTTTGAATAGTTAATTGAAAAGATCGAGTTGGGTTTGCATTTGTGAGCACTTCACCGTGTGTTCAAGACTGCTTCTCATATGGGTTGAACTTGAGCGGTGTAGTGTATGACCGAAACCGGTGTGTCAAGCTCTTTGGCTTCTCCCGGTTGATAAGTGGCATCACTTTGCTTACAACCACTCGCATACACTCGTAATGTGCCTAAAACTAAATTTTGGCTGCAAAACTCTGAAACTTGAAATTTTTGAATCAGTTGGGTCATTGGCTTGTTGTATAAACTTTGCTAGGGATAGTTTTACTTGCTATACATGAGATAGTTTTGAGGTTGGTCCTATCTTGTTTGCCATGTTTAGTTGTCTTTAGGAGGTGATACCCTTTCTCTGCTCACACATGTAATCCTTTCTAAAATAGCTTCTAAAGTGATCTTAAGCTCAACTTGAGTCTTTGTTGGGCATGTAGAGCTTTTCCTATTCTCGCAGGATCACATCACTTAGAGCATCCTTTCATTGTCTTAGCTCTATGTATGAAGCTTTTTGCACTCATTTTGCATTTCATGGTTTTTGTGGCAAAAATCTTGAGTTTTGAGTTTTGATGAGCTACATGTGTCACCAAGGGGGAGAAATCGGTGCATTTCATACTTGCACTAGTCAAGGGGGAGAGAGATGTGCATTTCACTCTATTTTCAGCCATCTACTTCCAAGGGGGAGAAATTGTGCATTTTGAGCTTTTAAGGTTCTTCATTTGGTATCGCTTCAATTGGTATCTCTTGATAGTGCTTTTGCTCAGAGGGAGCTTTCGCTAGATGTGTTGAGCCTTGCCTCTTCTGGAGGGTCTAGCTTGCTTGTTTTAGCTCCGACAGGTTCCGATTGGCTTTTTGTGGCTCTTGAGCTTCAACTGGTATCTCATTTGGTTTCCTAAGCCTTTGACAGCATGAGTTTGGTTTCTCGATTGGTATCTTGTTTTGCTAGTGGTGTTGAGCCTTTTCTACCTCTTCTTGAGGGCTAGCTTTGTTTTGCTTGGTTGTGTCGAGCCATTGCCCATGTCTTTGGGAACCAAGTTTTGGATTCGTTTTGCTTCTCTCAAGTGACCCCGTTTGGATTTCATAGCTTTTGATCATTTGGAGAGCTTTACCGTGTGGCTCAAATCTGAAATGCACTTGTGTTAACAATGCACTCATCAAGGGGGAGATTGCGAACACATGGTGGATAAAACCAAAGTGCTGACATCGGAAGCTGCCAGGAAGAACGCATCGGTAGATCCTAACCATCAAGTGACTGAGCGTGATGAGAGGAGGTTTGCCGATGACAGAAAGGGCAAGAAAGTTGCCGATGAAGGTAGCAGTGCCAGCAGGGCTCCCGGTGTTATAATCATGCATAAGCAGCCAAGGCGAGGCTATCGGTAATCACGAGAAGAGCGATATCGGTAGGAAGAAGACGAGCACCAAGAATGGCTTCGGCATAAGGACCACTGGAAGTGCCCCTTCTTCGTTCACTATTGGGAAGAAGGCATCAAGCTGCCTACTGCCGATAATTGCCCCGAATGCAATGGATATTACACGGCCGATCGGTCAGGTAAGAAACCTTGTTTTGATGATCAGACATCCAGATATGTTAGGCCGCTCAGAGAGAAGAAATTGGCACGCGACCGACTGGGGGGCAAGCTCAGCGCGCGTAGCAGGCTTGACAGGCGTGTTGATCAAGAGGAGCTGGAGGAAATGGCCAATGCAAGAGTGCCCGACGAACAAGTATTCTCCAGAGATCCAAACATCGGGAGGAGTGCCGATGCGAGCAATGACAAGCAGCACCAGCCTATTTGGAAAACTAAACTTCCTCAGTGGTGCCCTAAGGGTCTAACAAAGACTCAGAAAAGGAGAATCTAGCGCGAACGCCAAAATAACTTGTATGACAATGAAGATCCTTCAAGAGAAAAGTAGTGGAGGCCAAAGCGCAAGGATAGGGATCCATCGGCGGAAATCAATATGGTTGTCATATTGCCGATGGAGTTCATGGCACCTGTCAGCGATGATGAAGAAACTATAGAGATGGCGCAATTGGTGTTGGATCCGATGGCGGCTGTCTTTGAAAAGCCTGCCAATGATGAAAGGCAGCACCTGAGGGCTCTGTTTGTTAAGGGCAAAGTAGATGGACAGCCTGTAACAAAGATGCTGGTAGATGGTGGCGCGTCAATCAATATAATGCCATATGTCATGTTCAGAAAGCTTGGAAGAGGCGACCAAGACTTAGTCAAAATGGACATGAAGCTCAAGGACTTTGAAGGCAATGTGTCGCCAGCTATGGGAGCCGTATGTGTTGAGTTAACCATCGGCAGCAAAACTTTGCCAACAATGTTTTTTGTGATCAATGGCAAGGGCACCTACAACTTGCTCCTAGGAAGGGATTGGATCCACGCCAATTGTTGTATTCCTTCCACCATGCATCAAAGCCTTGTGCAGTGGGTCAGAGACAAGATTGAAGTCGTCCGAAGTGAGGCCCCATCGATCGCTGCGTCGGCAGAATCGGAAACTTATGAGCAAACCAGGTGCATATCCGGTGAAGCTTGGGACACATAATTCCTCAAAGTTGCCGATTACCGCATCACACCAATCCAAGCAGTCGGTCCCGAAGAAGAGTTTTAATGGATCGGTTCGCTAATGATGGAAAACTAGGGCAGGGCTTTACATCCGCCGATAATTTACTCGAGATAGACGTCGGTAATGGTAGTAAATATAGGCCTACTTTTATTAGTGCTAATTTAGATTCCTAATGTAAACAGCAGTTGACTGATTTATTAAAGGAATACAAAGATTGTTTTGCTTGGGATTATACAGAGATGCCTGGTTTAGACCGATCGATAGTCGAACATCGGTTACCTATTAAGTCTGGTTTCCAACCACATCGGCAACCTGCGCGCCGATGCAATCCTACTATTCTACCTGACATTAAGGCTGAAATTACTAAGTTAATTGAAGCTGTATTTATTTGGCAGTGCCGATATGCCGAATGGATTTCTAATGTGGTTCCTGTTTACAAAAAAAAATGGAAAACTTCGTGTTTGTATTGATTTCAGGAATCTCAACAAGGCTACACCGATGGATGGTTACCCGATGCCCGTCGCCGATCTGTTGATTGATGCTGCTGCTGGACATCAAATCATTAGCTTCATGGATGGTAATGCTGGATATAATCAAATATTCATGGCTGAAGAAGATATATCCAAGACTGCCTTTAGATGTCCGGGTCATGTCGGTTTATTTGAGTGGATTGTCATGACTTTTGGCTTGAAGAATGCCGGTGCTACTTATCAAAGAGCAATGAATTTTATTTTTCATAAGTACATCGGCACGATAGTCGAAATCTACATTGATGATGTGGTGGTTAAGTCTGGAAATTTTGAGAAGCATCTTGCCGATTTGCGAAAAATATTGGAATGCACAAGGGAGCATGGGTTGAAAATGAACCCTAACAAGTGTGCATTTGGTGTATCGGCAGGTCAGTTTCTGGGTTTTATGGTGCATCAAAGAGGCATTGAGATCGGCAGAAAATCTATTGATGCAATTAACAAAGTGGTTGCTCCTACAAACAAAACTGAGCTGCAATCCTTGATCGGCAAGATTAATTTTATTAGAAGATTTATATCCAACTTATCTGGTAAGATTAAATCTTTTAGTCCATTGCTGAAGCTGAAAGCCGATTAAGAGTTTACATGGAAAGAAGAGCAGCAGTTAGCCTTGGAGGAGATCAAGAAATATTTGGTAAACCCTCCAGTCTTGGTTTCGCCTCAACACGGGAAGCCTTTCAAGTTATATTTGTCTGCCGATGACGGTGTTATCGGGTCAGCCTTAATTCAAGAATTTGAAGGGAAAGAGCGTGTGATATATTATTTGAGCAGAAGACTGGTGGATGCTGAAACAAGGTATTCGGCCATAGAAAGATTATGCTTGTGTTTATATTTCTCTTGCGTAAAATTGAGGCATTATTTATTGTCGGTTGAATGCACTGTTATATGCAAAGATGATGTGGTTAGGTATATGCTGTCAATGCCGATATTAAGTGGAAGAATCGGCAAGTGGGTTCTGGCACTTTCAGAATTTGATTTAAGGTATGAATCGTCTAAGGCAGTTAAAGGACAAGTAATGACCGATTTTGTTACTCAGCATTGCAATATGGTAAGCTCTGTAGAGATTGCTCCTTGGACTTTGTTCTTTGATGGATCTAAATGCAAAGAAGGAGCAGGTATCGGTGTTCTCTTAATTTCACCCCGATGACGGAAGTATGAGATTTCATTGCCGATTGTTACTACATCAACAAACAATCAGGCTGAATATCAAGCTTTAATAAAGGGGTTGGAGTTACTCCGGGAAGTTCGTGCCGATGCCATTGAAGTCTTTGGGACTCTATGTTGGTGATCAATCAATTGACTGGAGTATATGAATGCAGAAGTGAAGTGTTGATTGCGCACCATGTGAGGTGTTTACAATTATTGAAAGAATTCAAAGAATATCGCCTTGAACATATTCCTAGGTTGCATAATGAAGAGGCCAATCGGTTAGCACAGAATGCTTCAGGATATCATCCGATTCAAGAAGTCATGACATCGGTAATGGTTGCCGATGACTGGAGAAAAGAAATTGCCGATTGCTTAAAAGATCCATCTAAGAAAGTTGAAAGGCGTCTGAGGTTTCAAGCTACCAAGTATGTGCTCCTCGACGATGAATTGTATTATCGGACGATTGATGGAGTCTTGCTCAAATGCCTTGGTAAAGAGGAATCAAAAGAGTTGATGGGCGAAATCCATGAAGGTGTGTGTGGAGCACATCAATCGGCATTCAAGATGAAATGGATGATTAGACGGAATGGATATTATTGGTCGACAATTCTTGAAGATTGCTTCAACTATTTTAAAGGGTGCCAGGATTGTCAGAAGTTTGGTAATGTCCAGAGGGCACCTGCATCGGCAATGAATCCTATAATCAAGCCTTGGCCATTTAGAGGATGGGCTATTGATCTTATCGGCCAAATTTATCCACCGTCAAGCAAGGGGCATAAGTTTATACTTGTTGCTACTGATTATTTTACAAAATGGGTTGAGGCGATTCCTTTGAAGAAGGTAACATCGGCAAACATGGTGGATTTTGTAAAAGAACACATTGTTTACCGATTCGGTATTCCTCAAACTATTACTACCGATCAAGGAACCATGTTCACATCGGGAGAGTTTGATGAATTTGCTGCTAATATGGGGTTCAAGGTATTAAACTCTTCTCCTTATTATGCCCAAGCTAACGGTCAGGCTGAAGCAACTAATAAATGAGTCATTAAGCTTATCAAACGCAAGATTGAAGAGAACCCTAGAAGGTGGCATGTAGTGTTAAATGAGGCCCTGTGGTCATATCGGATAGCTTGTCATGGTGCAACCAAAGTTTCACCGTATCAGTTAGTCTATGGACATGCTGGGAAATTAAAACTGGTTTCAGGCGATTGTGTTTTCAAGATCAGTTGACGACCGATGATTATGATACTCTTATGAAGGATGAGTTAGAAGATTTAGCAAGTCATCGGTTGAGGGCTTTGATCAGCATTGAGGAGAACAAGAGAAGGGTTGCCAGATGGTATGACAAGAAAGTAAAGTTGAAGGAATTTGCCGATGGTGATCTGGTATGGAAATTGATTTTACCGATTGGGACTAAGAGTTCTAAGTTTGGAAAATGGTCTCCTAATTGGGAAGGTCCTTATCGGATAAAACAGTCTGCTCCTGGTAATGCTTATGTTCTAGAAACTCTCGAAGGAGTTGCATTCTCCAGAGCAATCAACGGTAAATACTTGAAAAAATATTACCCTAGTATTTGGGTAGATGCATAAAATGCTTAGTTGAGTACCGATGGAAAGAAAAGTTATATAAGCATCGGTAAAAGTTGTACTGACATTACATTGGAGCAAAATCAAGTATCAATATTACATTTGCCGATACGATAAATTGTAATAAATTACAACAAGGATTGGATGGTTGATATCGCACGCAGGCGAATTTGCTCTATCTCCTCCATCTCCTTGGCATCGGCGTCGGCAGACCCTTCGATCGGCTTGATCTTCTTCTTCAACGCGATAGCTTGTCGGGCGTTTGTGTCCCTTTCTTGTTGAATAGCTTTGACGGTATCGGGCAGCTGAGCTTTCTTCTAGTTAGCCGTGTTTAAGACTTCTTCAACCCTTTTCAGTTCGGCTTGCAGCTCTTCCTTTCTTGCCGATAGCTGAATGATCTCCTGCTCAAGATCGGTGCCAGAAGCTTCTACCTAGCTGATGTCTTTGTGCTTCTCATCGGCAACTTGTTTAAACTTAAGCATCTCTTCTTCAAGCTTCGATCGGGCAGTCCTATCGGCCATGCAACGAGAGAGTCTTTGATATTGGAGTTGCTTGCTTTCGAGAAAAGCTGCTTGGAAGAGTATTTCTTCTGTATCGGCAGAGAGGTGGCCTTGGATGTTCTTAAAAGCTATCTTTGCTGCAGTTGAATCTTGGACAAGAAGGGATGTATCTTGTTGCAGCAAAGAGAGAAATGTTTCTAGCTTGACTTTGACTTCTGCCGATAAAGTTGGAGCAGAGCTTTCCTCGTCCTCGTCTTCATCGGGAATGTTAATGGAAAAGGAAAACAAGTTGTCTACTGGAGCAGGGTCTTCTTGGTTTTCATCCTCGTCCTGGAGGTTGATGCTGAAGGAAAACAAGCTGTCTAGGGAGTCTTGGGCCTGGAAAAGAAAAGGTTAAGATGTACCGATCATAAGGGTATACTGCAAAATTTTTCAGGTAACTGACTTACCATTTTGAAGCGGATTTCTTGCCTAGGACTTAGCAAGTCGGCTGGCACGGCCTCATCCTAGAAATTGGCGGCAGGTGCTGATGAACACGCTTCGGTTGGGGGAGTAGTTGATGCCGTTGGTACTGTTGCTGGCGCTGTCTCTTCTGTTGCGATCGGTTCCCGTGGCGATGATGCCATCTCCTGCTCAGGATTCTCATCTGGTATAGGCACTGGTGCTGATGCCGATGTTGTTGCAGTTGGTTCCTGTAGTGGTGGCGTTGCTTCCTGGATTGGGGTTTCTTCCACTGGTTGTTCAGGAGCAGATGCCGATGGTTGTTCTGTTGTTGGAGCATCGGCAGCGGTTGGTGATGCAGCTGGAGTAGCTCGCCTCAAGCGTTTCCACTTTGGTGCAGCAGTAGGCGAACCAGCCCGTTTTTGTTGCGAAGCCTGGGGGCATCGGCAGCAGGAGTTGGAAAAGTTCGTACGTTTAGAACAGCTGCCGATGGTCTCATTGCCTGAAAATATTTAGTGCAAGTTATATAAAGTAAATGTTGCCGATGAGTAGTATGTGATCGGTATAAGTAAAGATAAGATTTACTGCAAAAGCCCGTGTCCAAGCAGCAGCAGCAGCCGATGTAGCCGTGGTTTTTGCAGGCGTCGACTTGGGCTTGAGAGTAACCTTATGTACCTTCTGAGGGGTGAAGGCAGCCAGTGTGGGGGCTTTATTGCCGATGAGGGATATAGGACTCATCATTCGGAGGTTGAAAGGCTTGCCACTCCTGCTCATCTTGGGGATTGGATCATCAACCTGTTAAGCATAAGAAGGTCACATGCCGATGATAGAAATAAGTAATGAGGAATGCATCGGGATTAGAAACTTACTGCATCATCGGGAATGACGTGATCGACGTCAATCATATGCCGATAGTAGTGTGCTGACTTGGCAAATAGTTGATGTCTCAATTCTTGCCACCAAAACTTATATTCATTCGTGATGAAAGATGTTGGTGCCCAGGAGGATAGATCAAAATCTGACGTATCGGCATTAGGAGGAAGATTGACGACTTTATTCTAGTCCGTGGCGCTAGAGATGATTTGCCTTGGTTTTACCACCTTGGCGTAGCTGAGTTTGATCGGTAGTTGTCACACCCGTTTTTAAGAACAAAAACAAGTGCATAAAAGGCTCATGTGCACCCCAGGAATAGTTGCACACATGAGTTGGCAAATTATAGAAAGTACCATCACAGTGCTTATTACATAGCGAATAAATATCCATTACATAGTCTGAAACAATTAACTTTAACTAAACGAAGATATCTGCGGAAGCTCCAAGGGACTGGTTGACTGGTTAACTCCAAGTCTAGTACTCATTGCGGTAATCATCAACCCAATCTTCATCTGTGGTGTTTGAATGCAAGGGTGAGCATATACGTACTCAACAAATATAACACGGGGTTCATGAAGCTCAAAAGGGAATGCAGGGTTCATAGCAGTGAGCATTTTAAGTAGATCAAAATCATATTAATATCAACAATTGCCAAGGTAATTTGCATAAGCTAAAATATCCATGATCATAAAGTAAATGACAATGATACAATAAATAAATAACACTTGCATAAGCCACATAGAAATAAGAACCCAATAATTCTGTGAGTTTTCTAAGCCGCTCGTGTCCGTGAACACGGCTATCATGATAGTTTTTAACTCTGATCAGAGGTGTACAACTTTACCCACGAGTCATGTTTGCCCATTTACCCGGGATCATGACTCCCAAAACACTGCCAAGGTGAGCGGGCAGGGTACACTATGAAGCCTTCTAAGGGTTCATCTAACAAGTTAGAGCCGCAAGGTTCGTGGCAGGGGGATGTAGAGCCAACCTGTCTACGGTCACACTCCTTCGCGGCTATGCCCATAGATTAGGAGCCACACTATACCCATCTTGGCACGCCCCTATTTGCGCCATAAAGGTAACCACTGAACAAGCTAGAAAAGGTCCCCATACTGAGCTAAAGCCAGAGCCATATAGCCCTCGTGGTTGTATGGTATATCCCAGCTTTTGCCGACAGATAAGCTCCTATAATCCAATGTTGCTAAAAGCGAGTTTTACCATTATTGCATATAGTCATTAACAAATTAAGATCATGTACATCTGGTATGAGCACTAGCAACTAATCATATATGGTGGATCAAATCATAGGTGTCAAGGCAAACAGGATATCAATCTCTAGGATCAAACTATGGTAAACAAGGAATATCATGCTATACATGCCTTCTTCGAAATACTCTTGCTGATCCTGCTCGTCTTGATCAAAGAAAAACTCCGGTCCTTCAAAGGGTGGTTCAACGTCTATACCTATCAACAAGCAACACCATACAATCAACGGACAAACATACATGAAGCAAACAAGACTATGATTGGAACAGTACACCAACAGTAAGAAAACAAGATGAAAAGTTTACAAAACTAATCTACGTATCACTACGATCACAACGATGTTTCGAGCACGAAAAACGGAGCTAAAACGATGAAGTTATGAATTAAGCAAGTTTTCCTATACAAAGATATTAATTTAAATCTAATCACAAAATTAAAAAGTTTCAAAATTAACTAATGGTAGTATTAACATAAAGATAATTTTTCTACGAATCTAACACAATTCAAACGGGTCAAAAAGGATTTAAAATAAGCAAGATAGGGGGTTTTGAATTTCAATGGCAATTTTGTAAATAAGCATTTTTCATTTATTTTGAAATAAAAACAGATCTGAACACGAGTACGCTTTCCAGTGGCAAAAACGTAGTCAATGAAGGCGCCATGGACGGCATGTTGAGACCCAAATCTTCCAGGGTCTCTTTAACATAAGTGACCCCGAAGGGGTATCCTTGATTTCAGACCGTGGATCCAAGATCAGACGGTGGAGAATAGACTTGAGAGGGAGAGAGGAGGCGTCGGCCAGGAACAGAGACCGCACGGCGGCTCTCCATGGATTCCGGCCTGGAGCTCGCTGGCACAAGTGGCTAGGGGCTCTCGGGCCACCAAACAACAAACCGAGAGGTTCGGGAGGGAGAGGGAAAGATTGCAAACTCACTGCAGGTCTTAGCGCGGACAGAGGAAGGACCAAGGTGACCGGCGACCTTGCGGGGCGGCTCTGGTGTACCTGCGGGTGATGGCGAACCAGTGAGGGCGAGCTTCGACGAAAACGAGACTAAGGGAGGGTTCGGATATTCCTGTACCGCGCTCCGAAGGGAGATGAGGGCAAGCGGGCGGCCAGGGAGCTCCCAGGGCCAACAATGGCGGCAACAAGCGGTCTGGAGCTTGGCTAGCTAAACCTAGCAGCGATTGGCGGCTGGCAGATGAGAAAATTGGAAGCAAGGGGTGTCCGGCTACTTAAATAGGTGTCCATCTCGGCTTTGGCAACAAGAAATCCCGCGAAATCAGGTTGGGGAGGGATTCGGTGGAAGCATGTGCTGCTCCTTTCCGTATCCTGCACGAGCACGAGAGGAAGGGGAGAAGGATGACGCGTGGGGCCGTGTGGTCAGTTGCACAAGGAGAAAAGGAAAGGGCTTCCCTGCGCTTGCTATTGGGCAGCCAAGCCGCTGGGCCGACGGGATGATGGACCGCGCGGTGGGGAGGAAGAGGGGGAAAGCTACTGTGTAGCTGGGCCTCACAGTCGACATGGGCCGAGGCCAAGAGAGAAGAGGGGAGAAGGCCAACACCAGGCGGGGGCTGAGCAGGCCGAATAGGAGAAAGAGGGAAAGAGAGAAAATGAAAGGGTTTTCCATTTTCCAGAACTGTTTTCAAAACTAATTTCAAACACATCTCAAAACAGAGTTTGAATCCTTTTCAAAACCACTCAATACAAAACAGTGAGTGCACCAGCATGTAATGCACAAAGTGTTTCTATATGACATTTTTATTTTCTCTACTAAATATGTATTTTCAATTTACTGATATGCATAACAAGAATTGCAAAAATTAAATCATTTTAATGCATTTCAAATTGAAGCAAAATTTGGGTGTTACAAATCTACCCCCCTTAAAAGAATCTCGTCCTCGAGATTAGCTGGCTTACTCAAACAACTGCGGGTATGATTTCCTCAACTCATCTTCTCTTTCCCAAGTTGCTTCTGCCTCTGAGTACCGATTCCACTGAACTTTACACATTTTAATTACTCTGCTTCTGGTTACTCTTTCTGCTGTTTCAAGAATCTTAACTAGATACTCTTCATAAGTCAAATCATCAGCAACATTAAGATCATCTAGAGGTATTTGCTCTTCTGGTACTCGCAAAGACTTCTTAAGTTGTGACACATGAAACACATCATGAACTCCAAATAAATGCTCAGGCAGTTCTAACTGATAAGCAACTTCACCATGTCTGGCTAAAACTTTAAACGGTCCAACATACTGTGGTGCTAGCTTACCTTTCATGTTAAACCTTTTCACACTTCTCATTGGTGATACTTTGAGATAGACGTAATCACCAATATTAAAAGACAAGTCTCTTCTTCTATTGTCAGCATAACTCTTCTGTCTCGACTGTGCTATTCTCAAACTTTCCCGGATCACTCTCACACGATCCTCAGCATCTCTAAGTACATCAGCACCAAACACTTGTGTCTCTCCTGTTTGATTCAAAAACAATGGTGTTCTACACTTACGACCATACAATGCCTCAAATGGTGCCATCTTGATACTCTGCTGATAACTGTTGTTGTATGAGAACTCGGCATAAGGCAAACTCTGATCCCAACTAGTACCATATTGCAATGCACAAGCTCTCAACATATCTTCCAATATCTGATTAGTTCTTTCAGTTTGACCAGCTGTTTGAGGATGATATGCAGTACTAAAGTTCAACTTAGTTCCCAAAGCTCTATGTAAACTATGCCAAAAATTTGAAGTGAACTGGGTACCTCTATCAGACGCAATCTTCTTTGGAACTCCATGCAAACATACTATCCGTTCCATATATAACTCTGCTAACCGAGCACCATTGTACTTTGTCTTGACTGGTAAAAAGTGAGCTACCTTGGTCAGACGATCAACTATTACCCAAATAGAATCATAACCTCTCTGGGTACAGGGTAACCCAACAATGAAATCCATACCAACTTCTTCCCACTTCCATTCAGGTATCTTCATAGGTTGCAACAATCCAGCAGGTCTCTGATGTTCAGCTTTAACCCTCTGACAAGTATCACACAAAGCTACATACTCAGCTACATCTCTTTTTAATCCAACCCACCAAAATTTCTCCTTCACATCCATATACATCTTAGTACAACCAGGATGAATAGAATAGGCAGACTCATGAGCTTCACGCAAAATCATTTTCCTTAAAGCTTTATCATCGGGTACACATAAATGATTACCAAACCACAAAGTTCCATTATCATCCATGCGGAAACCAGGTGACTTACCAATTACCAGATTCTCTGCTATCTCCTTCAACTTCTCATCCTGCAACTGACCTTTTCAGATCTCCTATTCAAGTGTAGGTTCCATCACCATCTCTGCTGCATTGACAATGAAACCCAAATTCAAGCATTCAAACTCATCACACAACTCATCTGACATGGCTGACATAAGCAACTCATGAACTCCACTCTTCCTGCTGAGAGCATCTGCAACCACATTAGCTTTCCCAGGGTGATAATGCACATCTAGATCATAATCCTTGATCAGTTCTAACCATCTGTGTTGTCTCAAGTTTAAATCAGACTGGGTGAAGATATACTTCAAACTCTTATGATCAGTATATATGTCACACTTATGCCCAATCAGATAGTGTCTCCATATTTTCAAAGCATGTACTACCGCAGCAAGTTCTAAATCATGAGTAGGATAATTCAATTAATGTTTCCTCAACTGTCTAGATGCATAAGCAACAACTCTACCTTCTTGCATAAGAACACATCCCAAACCAGTACGAGAAGCATCACAATAGATAGAGAAACTCTTACTCAAATCTGGCAGTATCAACACTGGTGTTGTAGTCAACCTCTGCTTCAACTCTTCAAAGTTGGCTTGGCATTGATCAGACCACACAAACTTGGCATTCTTCTCCAATAAGGTTGTCATAGGATTTGAGAGTTTTGAAAAGCCTTCAATGAATCTTCTATAGTAACCAGCTAAACCAAGAAAACTGCGAATATCAGTAACACTAGTTGGTGGTTTCCAATTCAATACATCTCTCACCTTGCTGGGATCAACAGAAATACCTCCATTAGAGACAACATGACCAAGGAAAGAAACTTCCTTCAACCAGAACTCACACTTGCTTCCCTTAGCATACAACTTGTGATCTCTAAGCCTCTGCAATACCAATCTCAGATGTTTAGCATGTTCTTCCTCGGTTTTAGAAAACACCAGTATATCATCAATGAACACAACCACAAACTTATCCAAATACTCCATAAACACCTTATTCATCATGTACATAAAGTATGCAGGAGCATTGGTCAATCCAAATGTCATAACAGTATACTCATATAGACCATACCTTGTGGTGAAAGCTGTCTTTGGAATATCACTAGCACGGATCTTCAATTGATGATATCCAGAATGAAGATCAATCTTTGAGAACACACAGGCACCTCTCAATTGATCAAACAAATCATCAATTCTAGGCAAAGGATACTTGTTCTTGATGGTAACCTCATTGAGCGATCTATAATCGACACACATCCTCTGACTACCATCTTTCTTATCAACAAAAATAACTGGGGCACCCCATGGTGAAGAACTAGGACGAATGAAACCTTTTTCTTGCAATTCTTTTATTTGTTTCTTAAGTTCTTCTAGTTCTTTTATCCCCATTCTATATGGTCGTTTAGCTATGGGTGCAGTACCAGGTAATAACTCAATAAGAAATTCAATGTCTCGGTCGGGTGGCATACCTTGCAGTTCATCTGGAAAGACATCCTGGAATTCATTCACCACTAAATCACCCTGATTAATTCCGTCATCAATCTGATTCACAACGGCTGTCTCTGGCTGCTGCATAACTACATCAACACTGATCTGGTCACCCTTTGGTGTAACAAGAGATACCGTTTTCTCTTTGCACTGGATCACTGCCTGATGTGCTTTCATCCAATCCATACCCACAATCACATCTATTCCAGAACTTCTCAGCACAACTGGACTAATCAAAAAGTTTACCCCCTTAAGGTTAGATTAACTAAGGGGCATTTATGAGAAACTTGTATAGGTCCCCCGGGTGAACTTACTAACATGTGGTTCTTCATAGCTATCATGGGTATGCTATGTATGGTAACAAATGCTTGAGAAATAAAAGTATGCGATGCTCCAGAATCAAAAAGAACAGAGGCGGGGGTGGAGTTGATGTCAAACGTACCCAACATGGTCACTCCAGGGCCTCCTGAGCTGAAGCGACAGATACATGATTCACCCTTCCCGAGTTAGGAGTCCCTTGAGGTCTTCCTCTGCTACCACTGTTATTGTTCTGGTTCTGCTTCTTTGGACAACTATGAGCATAGTGTCCAGGATCTCCACATCGGTAGCATACTCTTGGAGTGCTAGGCTGAGGTGCACTATTCTTAGCAGGAGTAGAGCTAGGGGTACCTTGATGAGGAGTACGAGGCCCACTCTAAAACTGATAAGGTGAGCGTTGCTGGTTTTGTGTATTCCCCTGCTGGTACTGAGGCCTCTGCTGACCTGGGTTGCGGTTCCACTGGCTAACAGGCCCTTGGTACCTCTACTGAGAACCAGTATGAGAGTTGAAGCGGGGGCGAGTATTGCTCCCAGATGATTGTGCTCTCATCTTCCTCTTCTTGTCCATGTCCTTGCGCTCATTGTCAAGCACAATGGCACGGTACACCAGCGTCTGAAAATTTGGGTACACATTACCCTTCAACTGCAGTCTAAGATCATAGTATATACCCTTGAGGAAGTGGCGTTGCTTATCTGCATCATCTCTCACTTCATTAGGAGCATAGCGAGCCAGCTGAGAGAATTGATCATGATACTCACTGACTGACATTTGCCCCATCCTGAGATTTCGAAACTCTTCCTGTTTGAGCTCGATAATTCCCTCTGGGATATGACGAGTCTTGAAGTCTCTGGAGAATTCATCCCAGGTGATAGCAGGAGCATTGGAAGGATGTGCAGCTTGGTAAGATTCCCACCATGTCTGAGCTCAACCTTGGAGGTGACCAGAAGCATACAACACCTTCTCCTGGTCATTGCACTGAGCAATGTTGAGCTGTTTCTCCACTGCTCGAAGCCAGTCATCAGCTTCCAAGGGATCATCAGCATGAGAGAAAACTGGGGGATGACCTTGAAGGAACTCCCGGCGCTTGTTGACAGGAGCTGCAACTTGGTTAGGCGGGTTCTGCATAAATTGCATCATAGTCTGCATCAGCTGTCCTTGCATTGTCATCAGCTCTTCCATAGTCATGGGTGCCTGAGGAGGTGGTGGCGGTGGATTCTTGTTGGAACGAGGCATCTGTGCCCCAAAACACAAATAATTATGCTTAGAAACATTACTTATACCATCAAAACCATATTATATGCAAATCTGAAATTTTCTGGATGAGAGATTCTGACAACACTGCAGTAAAATGGCCATAAATCAAGTTACAGATATCCGATGGAGTTGGTTCTAGACTTTCTGAAAGGTCTCGAAATTCTCTACAACTTTGTTTTCACTGGAAGTCCCAGATTCAGAACTTAAAATTGAGTAAAACAGTAAAGAACAGATTCTGTTTTAGGTTCTAGACTGCGCAGAAACATCGACTTGCAATAGGCTTATCTCTTAAAATATAACAGCTATATGGGTGATTCCAGTGGCACATGAACCTAGGGTAGGTATAGTTGTTCCCAGAAAAAATTTCATGAACTTTACATCAACAGATCTCGAGATATAACAGAAACACTGCAGACTGCTCCAGAAAACAGCAAGGAGAGAGACAGGACAAAACCCAACCCAACTTAATGTATGGCATTACCTATTTATTATAAACTTTGGAAACTTGTAGGTATAACCACAAGGTTCCAGCAAGCAATACAAAGATCCAAATCACACATTCGCATAACAACAAATAATCCAAGCACAAAGGGTTCACAATACACGAAAGACTCGATTAGCGATACTATTCGCACTTCTGCTCAATTGGTGGATATCCTAGAAAAGGGGAGATAGGTGATGAAAGACCATAAAGACGTTGAACAAGATGAGTCTAGAAACTTAGTAAAACCAAGAGAAATAAAATATACAAGGTGATAAGAAATAGTAGCTCAAAGGAAGCTATCAAGGAGGTGATAATCAGACAAGGATGGAGAAATAATCAACTCAAAGGACAAGGTTGAAGAAAATAGTTTTTTGTAGCAAACTAAACTTTAGATACAGACCAGAACTACTAGGCTTGCGTCCTATAGTCAACACAAGCTTTGATACCAATTTGTCACACCCGTTTTTAAGAACAAAAACAAGTGCATAAAAGGCTCATGTGCACCCTAGGAATAGTCGCACACATGAGTTGACAAATTATAGAAAGTACCATCACAGTGCTTATTACATAGCGAATAAATATCCATTACATAGTCTGAAACAATTAACTTTAACTAAACGAAGATATCTGCGGAAGCTCCAAGGGACTGGTTGACTGGTTGACTCCAAGTCTAGTACTCATTGCGGTAATCATCAACCCAATCTTCATCTGTGGTGTTTGAATGCAAGGGTGAGCACATACGTACTCAACAAATATAACACGGGGTTCATGAAGCTCAAAAGGGAATGCAGGGTTCATAGCGGTGAGCATTTTAAGTAGATCAAAATCATATTAATATCAACAGTTGCCAAGGTAATTTGCATAAGCTAAAATATCCATGATCATAAAGTAAATGACAATGATACAATAAATAAATAACACTTGCATAAGCCACATAGAAATAAGAACCCAATAATTCTGTGAGTTTTCCGAGCCGCTCGTGTCCATGAACACGGCTATCATGATAGTTTTTAACTCTGATCAGAGGTGTACAACTTTACCCACGAGTCATGTTTGCCCATTTACCCGGGATCATGACTCCCAAAACACTGCCAAGGTGAACGGGCAGGGTACACTATGAAGCCTTGTAAGGGTTCGTCTAACAAGTTAGGGCCGCAAGGTTCGTGGCAGGGGGATGTAGAGCCAACCTGTCTACGGTCACACTCCTTCGCGGCTATGCCCATAGATTAGGAACCACACTATACCCATCTTGGCACGCCCCTATTTGCGTCATAAAGGTAACCACTGAACAAGCTAGAAAAGGTCCCCATACTGAGCTAAAGCCAGAGCCATATAGCCCTCGTGGTTGTACGGTATATCCCAGCTTTTGCCGACAGATAAGCTCCTATAATCCAATGTTGCTAAAAAGCGAGTTTTACCATTATTGCATATAGTCATTAACAAATTAAGATCATGTACATCTGGTATGAGCACTAGCAACTAATCATATATGGTGGATCAAATCATAGGTGTCAAGGCAAACAGGATATCAATCTCTAGGATCAAACTATGGTAAACAAGGAATATCATGCATATGAATTATATTAATTGTGAATAGGACAACAAGGATAATCCCATGTTATACTTGCGTTCTTCGAAATACTCTTGCTGATCCTGCTCGTCTTGATCAAAGAAAAACTCTGGTCCTTCAAAGGGTGGGTCAACGTCTATACCGATCAACAAGCAACACCATATAATCAACGGACAAACATACACGAAGCAAACAAGACTATGATTAGAACAGTACACCAATGGTAAGAAAACAAGATGAAAAGTTTATAAAACTAATCTACGTATCACTACGATCACAACGATGTTTCGAGCACGAAAAACGGAGCTAAAACGATGAAGTTATGAATTAAACAAGTTTTCCTATACAAAGATATTAATTTAAATCTAATCACGAAATTAAAAAGTTTCAAAATTAACTAACGGTAGTATTAACATAAAGATAATTTTTCTACGAAACTAACGCAATTTGAACGGGTCAAAAAGGATTTAAAATAAGCAAGATATGGGGTTTTGAATTTCAATGGCAATTCTGTAAATAAGCATTTTTCATTTATTTTGAAATAAAAACAGATCCGAACACGAGTACGCTTTCTAGTGGCAAAAACATAGTCAATGAAGGCGCCATGGATGGCGTGTTGAGACCCAAATCTTCGAGAGTCTCTTTAACATAAGTCACCCCGAAGGGGTATCCTTGATTTCAGACCGTGGATCCAAGATCGGACGGTGGAGAATAGACTTGAGAGGGAGAGAAGAGGCGTCGGCCAGGAACAGAGACCGCGCGGTGGCTCTCCATGGATTCTGGCCTGGAGCTCGCCGGCACAAAGGGCTAGGGGCTCTCGGGCCACCAAACAACGAACCGAGAGGTTCGGGAGGGAGAGGGAAAGATTGCGATCTCACTGCAGGTCTTAGCGCGGACAGAGGAAGGACCAAGGTGACCGGCGACCTTGCGGGGCGGCTCCTGTGTACTTGCATGTGATGGCGAACTAGTGAGGGCGAGCTTCGACGAAAAGGAGACTAAGGGAGGGTTCGGAGATTCCTATACCGCGCTCCGAAGGGAGATGAGGGCAAGCGGGCGGCCACGGAGCTCCCAAGGCCAACAATGGCGGCAACAAGCGGTCTAGAGCTTTGCTAGCTAAACCTAGCAGCGATTGGCGGCTGACAGATGAGAAAATTGGAAGCAAGGGATGTCCGGCTACTTAAATAGGTGTTCATCTCGGCTTTGGCAACAAGAAATCCCGCGAAATCAGGTTGGGGAGGGATTCGGTGGAAGCGTGTGCTGTTCCTTTCCGTATCCTGCACGAGCACGAGAGGAAGGGGAGAAGGATGACGCGTGGGGCCGTGTGGTCAGTTGCACAAGGAGAAAAGGAAAGGGCTTCCCTGCGCTTGCTATTGGGCCAGCCAAGCCGCTGGGCCGACGGGATGATTGACCGCGCGGTGGGGAGGAAGAGGGGGAAAGCTACTGCGTAGCTGGGCCTCGCAGTCGACGTGGGCCGAGGCCAAGAGAGAAGAGGGGAGAAGGCTAGCGCCAGGCGGGGGCTGAGCAGGCCGAATAGGAGAAAGAGGGAAAGAGAGAAAATGAAAGGGTTTTCCATTTTCCAGAACTGTTTTCAAAACTAGTTTCAAACACATCTCAAAACAGAGTTTGAATCCTTTTCAAAACCACTCAATGCAAAACAGTGAGTGCACCAACATGTAATGCATAAAGTGTTTCTAGATGACATTTTTATTTTCTCTACTAAATATGTATTTTCAATTGAGTGATATTCATAACAAGAATTGCAAAAATTAAATCATTTTAATGCATTTCAAATTGATGCAAAATTTGGGTGTTACAGTAGTTGGCCGAATGCTAGTTGTCTTGCTGCTGCCGATGGATAGTAAAACTCAAAAGATGGAGGAGCGTTCTTTCCAGTTCCAAAAATATTGACTGGAATGGCTCGGGGAATAATACTGGCCTTCATGATTATTTCGTTTTGAGGCACATTCCCATCGGTAAGGTTGAACAACAAGGGAAATCGGTTGTCCTCATCAATATATGGCCACCAGAGCCGTTCTGAAGCAGGGATTCCATTGTAAAACTTCTGGAAAAACATGCCAAACTGCTCTGCGTCGGCATCAGTTCCTGGTAGCACTATGATAGCTTCTCCGAAGTTGAGTGGAGGTCGAGTTGCCGATTCATCATCACTGAATACATAGTTCTCCGATATATCCCTTGGAAATTGCTGAGCAAACAAGTCAAACTGAAGGACTTTGTACATGTGTGCGTTCAGCCACATGTTTATGAACCACCAGGGGCACCCGAGGTTGCCGATGGACTCGCCTAGCAATAGCTTCTTGGATACTTGGTGTAAAAGACGGTATACAGATCCAAGAAGATATCGGCCGAGAGGGAGTTTTGTTCCATCGACTAAGAGCTCTGCTGCAGGGAGGTACATTGTGGTCGGTATGACAGTTTTGCCACAGAAAATAAACTTTTCCAGCCACATGTTCAGAAAGATGGCGTGCTCTCTTTGTCCTACCGATCCAGTCTTTTGGTACTCCTGGATATAACCGGTCCAACCGCCGATGTTCCGCGTGTTCACCTTAGATTCAGCCTTCCTATGGAACAGGGCTGGGACATCGGCAGAAGAGACATCCAGGCCGGTCAGCATATGCACATCGGCAAGGGTAGGAGTGGATGGTCCATGTCTGAATAGAAAGGCATTCATGGTATCAGACCAGAAGTAGGAGGCCACTATCAGCATGTTCTCGTTTTTCTCCATATAATGGAGAGCCTGATGCACTGATCCAAACTGCGCTCTGACCAGTAAACTTGCTGTGTTCTAATGACCCTAAGGTACCAGTTCTTCCACCCCTTGGTGGGCTTGGGCCATGAATGGAAGGCGTCCTTCCATAACCCTAAATTGAAACATTCAGATCTAAAGGGAATACAGTTGGTTTCCGCATTGATCATATAGCTACGATCAGGATTGCCCATTGGGCCTAGGCAGTTGAAGTTGGACTGCTCAAGGGAGATCACTACTTTGTTGTACAGTTCCTAGGTTTCGAAAAGAAAAGGAAGGATCAAAGAAAGAGATTGAAAAAGGATTGCAAAATTTATACAGGAAGGGAACTGGCAGAAGATGAGATGAGGAAGAAGCGGATTTACCTTGGGGATGTCGACGTGAATCGCCATTGGAGCTTAGGGAGTTCTTGCGACTTGTTTTCTGCCTAAAGAAGGTGCTGTTGCTTGAGCTCACGGAGCTGTTCTTCGGGGTCGCCGCTGAGGTTGAAGACGCCGAGGTTGAAGATGGAGGCAGGTGAAAAGTGAAAGTAGGCCCAGGGTAAAAAGCAGATTGGACTGTGGTAACTTTTATAAGCTTAGTCAAGGGTATTTTGGAATTTTTGCTCGTGCTGTACAGGAATATGGAAGGGCCTGCGATGGATGTGCGCGATAATCAAGGAGATATGATTGGATTTGCAACTGTTTGTGCTATAGTCGAGGAATTTTATTAATAAATTGCGGTTTTGCACGCGGAGATCGAGGAAGTTGTGTAGTTATCTCGGAAGGAACGGCTACAGTGGAGAGAATTTCGGCGCGTAAAATAGTATACACTCTGAAATTGGGGGGCATGTGTTGACACCGTTTTTCGGCACGTGTCAAATGAGCTAAGACTTGCGTGAATCGGTAGCCATTTTCTATCGGCATCGGGAAGTCATCGGTGAAATTTACCGATGAGAGTATGCTGCGAAAAAGGTTAAGTTTGTTGCCGATGGAAGCTGGACGTTTCTTGCCGATGAGGGTTAATTGGTGAAGTCAAGTCACCAGAACTACAAAGTTGCTGATGCCGATTGCCGATGAGGAGATGTTGCCGATGTCGATTGCTGATGAAGAGATGATGCCGATGGGCATGGAATGCCGATGGGTACAGGATGATGTGGCAGTTGACGTCAGCAGAAGATTGTCGGTGGCGAAAGAAGGAAGTCACGGATTGAAGGAATCTGCCGATGGAAAGTTTTCATCGAAGGAAGGACATAAGGAAACTGGTGATTTTATACCAGTATTGTTATAGTAGTTTGAGTCCGACTCTTGTGCGAGTCGTTTGTTTCCTTTAAAATAGGGATATCTGTTTAGGAAAATAATATTGTTATTTGGGTCTGAATCCTGCGCGAGTCTGTTATTTCCTTAAAGAGTTTTGCCTTTCTCTCCACTGTTGAAGCTTAAAAAGGATCAAGAATTTGTATGGGGTGAAGTACAACAGAGGGCTTTTGATGAAATCAAAGAATACATGAAGGCACCACCTGTATTGGTACCTCCACAGCTTGACAAGCCTTTTAAGTTGTACGTGGCGGCCGACAGCCTAACGATAGGGTCGGCCCTCATGCAAGAGTTTGAGGGAAAAGAAAGAGTAATAGTTTACCTTAGCCGAAAACTACTAGATCCCGAAACAATGTACTCGGCTATGGAGAAACTTTGCTTGTGTGTATATTATTCATGTACCAAGTTTCGGCACTACTTGTTGAATGCTGAATGCGTGGTAGTTTCTGAATTTGATGTAATAAAACATATGTTATCAATGCCAATTTTAAATGGTAGGATTGGCAAGTGGATTTTGGCTTTATCAAAATTTGAATTGAAGTACGAATCGGCAAAGGCAGTGAAGCGTCAAATTATTGCCGATTTTGTTACCCATCATCGTGATCCTTCTGCTAACATGATAAGTATTGCACCTTGGACTTTGTTTTTTGATGGTTCATCTTGTAGAAGAGGTGGTGGTGCTGGTATTTTCTTGGTTTCTCCATGAGGGGTAATTTTTAAATATGCCATCCTTATTAAATTCCATGTTACTAACAATCAAGCCGAGTATGAAGCGCTACTTAGAGGGCTTCTGCTTCTTGTTGAAATAAAGGTTGTTGCTATTGAGATCTTTGGAGATTCTGAGTTGGTAATTAACCAATTGCTCGGTCAATATGAATGCAAGAATGATATATTAAGAGAATATTATGAAGAGTGTCGAGAACTTTTGAAGAATTTCTAGGTAGCAACCTTGCATCATATCCCTAGGGGGCATAATGAAGAACCAAATAAACTGGCTCAAACTACTTCAGGATACCGAGAGGATCAAGAGATTAACACTTTGGATGAGAATCGGGTAATTGATGACTCGAGAAACGAAGTTACCAATTACTTAAAGAATCCATCGCAGAAAGTTTCCCGAAAGCTCAGATACAAAGCCCTCAAGGTGGTGCTCCTTGATGATCAGTTGTACTATAAATCTATAGATGGGGTACTCCTCAAGTGTTTGAATAAAGGAGAAGCTAGAGAGCTGATGTATGAAGTACATGAGGGTGTGTGTGGTGCACATCAATCGGCTTACCGAATGAAGTGGATAATTAGAAGGACTGGTTACTTTTGGCCAACCATGCTTGAAGAATGCTTTGAATATTACAATGGGTGTCAAGATTGTCAGAGATTTGGCAACATTCAGAGAGCTCCATCATCGGCTTTGAACCCAATTATCAAGCCTTGGCCATTTAGAGGATGGGGCATGGATTTAATTGGTCAGATTAATCCTCCTTCTAGCAAAGGACATAAGTTTGTGCTGTTAGCTACTGATTATTTTACAAAGTGGGTTGAAGCTATTCCTTTGAAGAAGGTTACATCAGAAAACATGATCAATTTTGTTAAGGAGCATATAATTCACAGGTTTGGAATTCCTCAGACTATAACGATAGATCAGGGAACTCAATTCACTTCATCTGAGTTTTGTGATTTTGCCGAAGACATGGGAATCAAATTATATAATTCTTCTCCTTATTATGCACAAGATAATGGCCAAGCTGAGGCATCAAATAAAATCATGATTAAAATTATTCAGAAGAAGATTGATGAAAAACCGAAGAAGTGGCATTCGGTTCTTAATGAGGCTTTATGGGTTTATCGAATGGCTTGTCATGGGTCTACTCGGGCGTCTCCCTACGAGTTGGTTTATGGGCATCATGCTGTGTTACCATGGGAGCTGCAATTGGGTTCCAGGTGAGTTACATTGCAAAATGATTTGAAGAAAGAAGATTATAAAGATCTGATGATGGATGAATTTGAGGATTTACATTTGGTTCGTCTTAAAGTGTTGGAGAATATTGAGAAAAACAAATTACGTGTTGCCAAGTATTACAACAGAAAGGTCAAAGAGAAGCAATTTGCAGAGGGAGATTTAGTTTGGAAAACTATATTGTCGATTGGGACAAAGGATAAAGCGTTCGACAAATGGTCTCCGAACTGGGAAGGATCTTTTCGGATAGTGAGGTGTGCACCTCGTAATGCGTATATCTTGAAGACTCTACTGGGAAAAGAATTTACTAGAGCTATTAATGGGAGATTTCTTAAGAAATTTCATCCCAGTGTTGAGGTTGGTGCATGAACAGACTTAAGGAATTCTATATGCAAAATAGACGATGTTGAAACATCGCCTTTAGCCGAAAAAATACTCTAAGGACTTAGAGAATAGCCGACGCGATATGTGTCGCCTTTAGAGCAAAAAAATTTTAAACACAATCAAGGCGGTATCATACAGATTTAAGCAACAGTCGTGAGATTCATCATTCTCAGGAACATCCATGATAGAAGAAACGAATGGAAACCATAGATTACATTTCACAAGACAGGTAGTTCTTTACAGGAAATCCTTGATTACAAACTACTCATCAAACAGCCTGTTGAGAATAGACTAGGCATCTGTGGCGTCGGCGATGGCGGTAGCGTGGTCCTCGTAACTGTCCAAGAGATCATCGATGCCCTCGATCTCTTCTGGGGGCACGCCACCACGAAAGCCGGCTGGCATGAAGGAGAGGTCTTTGTTGGTCTGGGTGGACATTGCCGCCAGCCCCAGAGCTACGCCGTGACGCACGCCTTGGATGACGGCTTGATCTATATGGCCGTCCGCATCATCAAGACGAGCCTCGGCAGTTTCTCCCTGGGCGTTCACCTTGTCGGCAATCTTGTTTGCCGCGATCTTCAGGCGCTGAATAGAAGGACACCAATCAGGTGAATAGATGAATCATAGAAAGGGAAATGAAGAAGAGTTATTTGCACTAACCGGAGATGGTGTCGCAAAACTGCTTCCGCTGGTTCTCCCACTCAAGTTGGTCAATGTCGTATTGCTTGGAGATATTCTCCAGCTCTGCTCTGGCCTCGTCCCTTTCGCCCCTGAAGGTAACCGCCTCCGCGTGGGTAAAAGGGATGTCCATAGCACCCGAGTCCAAATCCCAAGGTTGGGAATGGTAGGAGCCTAAAGACCCAGAGGAACCGGAGGAGCCAGATGATGGAGTCCCTGGCTCGGCTGCTGTTGCCGAAGGGAAGGGGATGCTGTAACTGGAGGAGATCGACCTAATCCTGATAAGCAAGAACAGAGCCAGGGTTAGAGAAATGAACAAAAAACAAAACTGCAAGGGGCAAGGAACCGACTCTCACCCGCGTTGCCGATTGCGCCATGCTCGGCTCCCTTCGGCTTCCCCTTCGGCAGGGTGCTTGCCATGGTTGTCGCCGCCCGCCATTGCTACTGTGCAGACTAGAGTTTCCTTCTGGATTGGTTTTGAGCAGAAGAAGAGGAGGAAACGGAGACGAAAAAATGTTTGACTGGAACTGTTGACAAGGGTAGACGAAAAAAGGTTTATTTATAAGCCAAATGGGGATACTAAGCGACGGGTTAGGGTTTTCCCACTTGGATGGGTCGTTATTAGACTGGGTGAGACTCGGGTGAGTCAAGATATCGTCGGCTATTTCCTTAAGTCAAGAAGGCAGGGAACGATCGGTTATTTCTTTGGCTTGGAAGTCTAAATGTAATCGGCTATATTTTGATCGGGAGAATATAAAGTTGATTACATTATCATACAAACAGAAGTGTACAGGGGTAAAGACAGAAATATCCGATTGTTTGAAGACAGAATATATCATGATTAAACTATTACAAATCCATGTTTTACTAACTCAGAAGCTGGTTGATGGCATCTAAAGCATCAGCTCTGATTCGGTTAACGTTACTCAGCACCTTCTGATCTTCATCCTCAGAACATTGAATGTCAGACAACTTAGCCTTGAGCAGCTGGTCTTCTTTGAGGACAGATGATATTTTTGATGAAGTTGCCTCTATGGATTTCGGCAAATCTGTCATCTTGGCTTCATAAGACTGAATTTTGGCATTCAGTTCAGTCAGTTGTGCTTCTAGTTTGATTTTCTCATCCTTCATTGCTTTCAGCTCAGGTTCCAAGGTTGCCAGTGAATTCTTGGCAGTTTGGAGTTGAGAATGCAAGGCTTTGGCTTCTTGCTTCTTCAGAGACCTGATGTTCTGCAAAACAATTCTAGAGGCTATGTTTTTATTTGCCCTCTTCACCACAGCAAAGTAGTCATCAAGTTTAGCTGCAGACTCTAGAGAAGCCTTGAGGATAGGTGGAAGATCTTTATTGATGAGTTCAAGAAGATCTTTTATTTGATCTAAATCCTGAACCAAGATGTTGATGTCCTTGTTCAGCAGACTAGCTATATCCTCCAGCCAGGCTTGGTTTTCCACTGACAAGGTCTGCTGAGCGGTGGCTTCTTCACCTTTTTCACTGATGAAGTCTTCAACAGTGAAGGAATAGCTAGTAGTCGGTTTAGCAGTGTTCTAAAAAGAAAAAGTTAGCCGACTGGGTGAGTTTGACAAAAATGGCTTAAGATAAGATGTTACCTGCTGTCTTGATTGATTCTCAGAATGGGTGGTGTCCTGCTCTGTTTGAGGGTTTGACTGAATGTTCAGAGGAGGTGAATCTGGAACTGGACCATAGGAAGTTTCTCCTGCCAAATCTTCTAGAATTCTATCTGTTTCCGATAGTACAGATGATAAAGTATAAGGAACAGGAGATAGATATCATATAAGAAGAGGGAGAGGTGATTAGACGGATGATACTACCAATGTGCTCGGCAGTTTCCTGAGCATCAGTGCCTTCGGCTTCATCGGCTTCAGTGTCTTCAGTTTCATGAGCTTCTGCATCGTCAGTAGAAGATTGAAGGAGGCTGTCCACCACTGGTGAGGTATTTCTTGATCCTGGGATTTTCACACGTGGCTACAGTAAAGATGGTTGATATAAGAATGGTCAGAGCTGGTATTAAGTAAGATTTATAGCCGAATAAAAGGGTCATACCTTAGGAGGTCGTTTGGCTGTCTTGGACCTGACCTTTCTAGTCACATGAATATCCTCAAGCATCTTTCTTTTACCTTTTCCTCCTAAGGATATAGTGGTTGAGATTGCAGGAGTCTTCATGAAAACTACCAGAGTAGGAGCATTGAAGCCCAATGTAGGTTTAGGCCCAGCTTTGTAGTAATCCACTACTTTGATAGGGGGAGTGGGCTTGAAATCCTATGCATGGCTGAATTTTAGAATGGATGGTAAATTCGGAAACGAGGAATGGCAAGTGCAATGAAGTTACCTCACTGTCAGGAGCAAATTGGGGATACAAATCTTGGCATAAAGGATGCACTGGTATATTGAAGATATGATTATGCCACTCTTGCCACCAGGAAGAAAAGAGGGGATGAGCAGCATCCACTAGTCCAAATGGAGAAGGTTCATATATTGGCAAATCTTGCCCAAGCTCAAAGACCTTTCTGGCTTCTGTTTCATTGGTGATCGGCTCCCTGTACCTTATGATTGTTGAGAAGAAAGGTCTTGGAGGCAGCTGTCCACATCCTAATTGCCTGGATGCCATGTTGGGATTGTAGAATTCATAAGTGGGATTTACCATTCTCCCATGGTGGAATTTGGCTGGCAAGATGCAAGGTCTGATAAAGGAATTGAAAATTTCTGTGGACACCTTGTCAGAATAGCCAGAGTCATAGCTGAATTTGCAGGGGAAGATCAAATTGTCATTCTCTCTATAAGGGAGCCAGAGCACATTGTTAAAACCCTTGAAGAATAGCTCGAAGAGATGGCCAATATCCATGTCAATGTTGATGGAAGAAGATACTTCTCCATAGGTCTGGCAGCTCTTGACTATTGTTGTGCTACCTTCAGCATAATTAACCGAGGGGAAGCTCAAATCATGAAGAGGTACATATACTATTTGGTTCATATAAAGTTACAACCACATCTGGATGAACCACCAGGGACCACTCACACAAGAAATATTGTTGCCATGGAACATCTGAACACTGATCTGATGCATCATATGATAAACATATCCCAAAAGGTATTTGCCCTGAGGGATTAGTGTGCCTGCAGCTAAATCCTTAGCCGTTATCATGTGATTTAGGGTCGGCTCATTGGATTTTCCACAGAAGATGAACCTGCACAACCACATGTTCATGAAAGCCCTGCTTTCCTTATCAGAAATAGCACTAGATGCTTCCATGTAGGTTTGAATGTATCCAACCCATCCACCTCCGGATTTGACAGCTTTCTGTTTGCTTTTACCCTTATACTGGCAGGGGTGTACTGGTTTGGATATATTTAGGCCAGTCATCATAAATACATCGACCAAAGTGGGGGTCATCATGCCATGGCCGAAGACAAAAGTATTGATAGCATTAGACCAGAAGTGGGAGGCTGCTATCAACAAGGGTTCGTTTCTGGGCATCTCTGATAAGGACAATTCCAGGCAGTGGGTGATATCTTGGCTATCCCAGTTGTCGCTGATCTTTTTCAGCATCCTCCGGTACCAATTTCGCCATCCGGCAATTGGGGGAAAAGGCCATGTCTTGAAAGTGTATTGCCATCGGTTGGGCGGATGAACTCTAGATTTGAAAGGAATTCTTAAAGTTTCTTTCTCGATAATTTTAGTTGGGTCGGGATTCCCCATCGGACGAAGGAGGTAGGAATCAGGATTTGCAGCATAGGGAATCAAAATCTCGTTCTAGTATTCCTTTGAAGAAATCGAAAAAAAAAGGTATGAATCGGGAAAAAAATGGGAAATCAGTTAAGAATTGCCGAATGCGTAGAGGTGAATGAGACTTACCTGTGGAATTTCATCCTAGGTCGCCATTCGAGATTCAAGATGAGCTCGAAAGTGTACTGGTGTTTGGATTTCTCTGAGCGGCAGCTGTGGTGTTGAACAGTGTTGACCTAGAAGAAAAGGGGAAGCTTGTGGTCAATTTTAGGATAAAATGACTTTTATCCCGAAATTGAGGGGGCATGTGTTAACACTGGATTTTGGTGCGCTTAGGGAGATGACAGGTGGGCCAGTGCACGGTAAATATTTAGAGGCAGGTATTCGGGGTATTCGGTAAGTGTTCGTGCAGTCGGCTAGTTTCCTGAGGTTTGGCTAGTAATAGTGCGGTCGGCTATTTTGGGAGTAGCGGTTTTCCATTGAGGAAAGCGACAAAAGCGGCAAGTAAGAGCCGAATCGGGTAACAGAGATTGCGACAATTAAGGAAATAAGAAGGGAATTGAAGACAAAGATATCATGTTTTTCCTTTAATATTTTGTAGTCATGTCCTTTTAGGACTCCTGTCATGACCAGGGTATAAATATAAACCCTTGGCCATTGTAAAAAATTGTTCACAACCAATACAATACAACCGGCCCCGTGCCAACTTCGAGTCCTTTGTCGTGCCGTTGAGTTCTTCAAGAGGAATCATCGATCCGTCGACCTCCGTAAGTCCTGACAACCTTGTTATCATGTCTAGTATCATGCGGTGGATTTAGATGTTGATGCAAGTAGTCTTGTTTGTTTTCAATGATCGTGCGGCCGATCTTTGCTTGACAATCAAGAAGTCTTCGCTTATGTTTCGTTTATGAGTACACACCATGCGGCAAGTGCTTGCTCGATATGCTTAGCAAAAGCAAGATAGTTATCGGCTCTATTAGATTTGGCAAGATCTAGTAGATTCATCAAGTTACTATGTGTTGCATGTTTTATATTTGTTATATATTTGTAATACTCTTTTGCCCAATCTAGATTGATACGGTTCGGCTTTATCTTTTCTTATAGATCTATTCTTGTTTTAATAATTAATCATATTGTTCATACGAATAGATCTCACGGTCATACTAGCCAAATTAGTTTAGATCTAGATTGTTACGTGTTGCGGGTTCATACATGTTAACCACGTTTAAGCTTTGATAATGTTGGGTGTCGTGCGGCAGACGCAGGCTTTAGATTAGTTTAATCGTGTTTACTTATATGTTCCTTCATCATGGACCCCAACTCGGTTGGATTGCCGAGGATGGTTATGCTTTAACTCATAGTTAATTATGATTCGTCCATACGTACTTTTTCATGCATGCACGTTCGGCTATCAACTTTTTCACATGCTTTGCGTTTGCTTTAGCCGAACGATCTATAAGACCTATTGGCAGATAGCTTCTATAGCTATATGTCATTGTAAGTGGCTTCGGGGCCATATATATGGAACTATCTGGTCTCACCCGGCATGTTCCAGTTTTATATCTAATAATTTTCATCCCTTGTTAGTTTCAGGTCAAACTGACTGGCACGTTTTCGGACTCCGAAACACCCGGGCACCCGATTGAAGCTACGCTTTCCGGCTTGCTGTGTTAGGCACAGTGCGTTATACTTTGTGTCAACAACCTGCCCGTGATCGATCTCTTGTGTGCGCTATTTGGGAACCTAGAGGATGCCAAGCTCATGTCGTGGCATGCATCAGCTGAACGTGTGAAGGATGATGGCAAACGACGACACCCTTTGATGGGAAGCAGAAGAAGGATTTCGATAACGAACACTCGGAGTTTGGCAAGGAGTCTAGGAACATTAGGTTCGCGCTGAGTACTGACGGGATGAATCCATTTGGTGAGCTTAGCAGCTCCCACGGCACTTGGCCAGTCGTCCTCACCATATACAACCTACCTCCACATCTATGTCAGAAGCGTCGGTACCTTATGTTGACTATGCTCATTTCTAGACCGACATAGCCAGGCAACGATATAGACGTGTTTCTAGAGCTGTTGATGGAGGAGATGAAGACACTATTTGATGTTGGGGTTATTATGGTGGATGCGTATGATGCAACCGTGACCATGAAAAAGGATATTTGAACATAGCATATGCCACTGCTTCTGATACTACTGCTATACTACTCTACTACCTTACTACTACTACTTTACTACTTGAAAACAACTCTACTATCCTATATACCTCTTCAACCTATGCAATGGCACTGGCTTATGCAATGATGAGAAACTTTAAGCTGAGGCAGTGGCTATGATGATAAACATGTCCAAATAATTGTAACCTGCTAAACTAGGATGGCTTGTCAAGCAACCTATTAAACTAGGATGGCTTATCAGGCAACCAGTTTAGAGGTGACGTGATGACAATAGGGCAAATCTGAGCCAACTATATCTTCTTATTCTTACTTACCTTGTTACTTGTATTCCTTGTGGCTACCTTACTGCTACTTTACTACTACTACTAACTAGATGCTACCTTACTACTATACCCTACTGAAAGGTCTATTCTTTGTAGCTTTCCAATGGCTGAAGAAGAACCAGCCAGGCAATGGCGTGACCCTACGCCTAGTTCGTCTTCAACTAGCTATTGCTCCAGCGTGTCCTTGACACCCGAGAGGCCAAAGAAACAACGTACAGAGGAGGACGATGACCCAACCTACCAGCTAGAACAAGAAGATGGATTGGGGCCGAATCAGGATACCAATTTACCCTTGGTTCCTCGGCATTTGGAGTTCGAGGAGGAACAACCAGAAAGGGACATAGAACGACCACCTGCTCCCTCGACGGTGACCTTGTCGAACAAATCTAGCACCTCAAAGCGGAAGCGAGGGGAACACGGGAGGCACCATGTGCATAAAGCGATGAAATCCATGTGATTCTAATGGTGGGGCCATAGGGACAGCCGTTGAGCCCACAATCGGTCCTCGCCTGATGACGAACCGTAGGGTCGCTGTCCGATCTTTCGATGAGAGTTGATGGATAACTCGATTTGTGGATGGAGATGACGTTCACGGCTCGACTACAACCGTCCAAGGACGCTGCGCCTTAGCAACCGATACACCACCTCCGACGACTGCCGTGATCTTGCGGTGCGACAACCAGCCACTAGGGATCCCGTCCTGCAAGCAATCGAAGAACCAGCAAGAACAAGATGAAACAAGCACTCAATTGCAAGATGAATATGAAGGTTTCAATCTGAGATCACAATATGGTGAGGTTCTGATGACGATCAGACGGACGGTTGATCCAACACGCGCGCTGAAAGGCGGTAGCAATAGCTAACTCGACGAAACAAAATCTAATCTGTTTACGGCGGCTCTAAGGACTTATAACCTGTTGAGAGGACGACCCCAAGCGTGTTGGGGTCATTCTCCAACCCTAGGACGCATCCCTAACGGACCCAACTTGATACATGGGCCATCGGCCCAAAATAAGGTGACGCAGCACCAGTGGACAGAAAAGGTCTCGGTACAAAAACGATGACTCTGGACGCATCTGATAAGATATAGCCATGCTTCTGGATCCGTTCGAATGTAGACTTGATAAGCTTTTCGAAAAGTGTTAGAACGTCCCAATCGGAGTCCGTATGAAGTCGTGGCATCCATCACAAGTTGGCGTTGTCCAGCAGTCCAAATCCAGTCGGTGCCCATACCTTGCCCTGCTGATCCTCCCCATCGTTCCTAGGCAAAACAAGAGCGCACGTGTCTCCATTGTCTAAATATAATGGACTAGAGTTTAAGAATGAACTTACTTGATGGTTGAGTTCACAGGCACGAGCACGAGTAATAGGACCAAGTGGTGCTGGAAATTGTATTGTTGTGTTGATGTCCTCATCATCCTCCCCTTCTTGCATTTGAGTCATCCTCGACTCAAGCTCATCTTCCTCTCCCAAGTATGGTTTCAAATCTGCAATGTTAAATGTGGGACTAACCCCAAAAGCTACAGCAAGATCAAGCTTATATGCATTCTCATTAATTCGTATTAGCACTTTAAATGGTCCATCAGCTCTAGGCAGCAATTTAGATTTTCTCAATTCAGGAAACCGATCCTTTCTCAAATGCAACCAAACCAAATCACCAGGTTCAAAGATCAATTTCCTTCTACCTTTATCACCAGCAAGCTTATACTTAGCATTCATGCGCTCTAAGTTTTCTTTAGTTGTTTCATGCAATTTTAACATCAACTCAGCACGTTGCTTAGCATCAAAATTCAATTTTTCAGAAGTTGGTAGAGGCATTAAATCAATAGGAGCACGTGGTAACAAGCCATAAACAACCTCAAATGGGCACATATTTATAGTAGAATGCAATGAACGATTATAAGCAAACTCAATATGAGGCAAACAATCTTCCCACATCTTAATATTCTTCTTTAAAACAACCCTTAACATAGTAGACAAAGTTCTATTCACAACTTCAGTTTGACCATCAGTTTGGGGATGACATGTGGTAGAAAATAAAAGCTTAGTCCCCAATTTAGCCCATAAAGTTCTCCAAAAATGGCTAAGAAATTTAGCATCTCGATCAAAAACAATTGTACTTGGCACACCATGCAAACGAACAACTTCTCGAAAGAACAAATCAGCAATATGTGTAGCATCATCAGTTTTATGACAAGGAATAAAGTGTGCCATCTTAGAAAATCTATAAACAATCACAAAAACACTATCACGACCCTTCCTAGTGCTTGGCAATCCCAAAACAAAATCCATAGAAATATCTTCCCAGGGAGCATTAGGAACAGGTAGAGGCATATACAAACTGTGTGGATTTAATCGCGACTTCGCCTTTTGACAAGTCGTGCAGCAAGAAACAAATCTCTCCACATCTCTCCTCATCTTTGGCCAAAAGAAATGACCAGCAAGTATGTCCTCTGTCTTCTTTGCTCCAAAATGTCCCATCAAGCCACCTCCATGCGCTTTCTGAAGCAACAACAAACGAACGGAGCTAGCTGGAATGCATAGCTTGTTAGCTCTAAACACAAAGCCATCATTAAGAACAAGTTTATTCCATGCCTTTCCATCTTTACATTGCAGTAATACACCATTAAAATCATTATCATGTACATATTGTTGTTTAATTGTTTCCAGACAAAAGATCTTATAGTCAAGTTGTGTCAATAAAGTATATCTCCTAGACAAAGCATCAGCAATGATATTCTCTTTCCCTTTCTTGTGCTTAATGACATAAGGAAAAGATTCAATAAATTCAACCCACTTAGCATGTCTACGGTTCAGTTTTCCTTGACTATGAATATGCTTCAAAGATTCATGATCAGAATGAATAACAAATTCTTTGGGCCACAAATAATGCTGCCATGTTTCTAATGTCCGCACAAGAGCATACAATTCCTTATCATAAGTAGAATAATTCAGAACAGGTCCACTGAGTTTCTCACTAAAATATGCAATGGGTTTACCTTCTTGTAACAAAACACCACCCAATCTAATTCCACTAGCATCACATTCAAGTTCAAAAGTCTTATTAAAATCAGGAAGTTGGAGAAGAGGTGCATGTGTCAACTTATCTTTCAACATGTTGAAGGCATTCTCTTGTTTGGTGTCCCAAGAAAATGCGACTCCCTTCTTCGTAAGCTCATTTAATGGTGCAACAATGGTGCTGAAATTCCGCACAAAGCGACGATAGAACCCAGCAAGTCCTAGAAAACTCCGCACTTGGGTGATAGTCTTTGGTACCGGCCACCCCTGTATAGCTTCCACCTTGGCTTTGTCAACCTTAATTCCCTGTGGGGTAACAACATAGCCAAGAAAAGAAACACGATCTGTGCAATAGGTGCACTTGTCAAGGTTATCAAATAAATGTGCCTCTCGTAGAGCTTTAAAAACAACACATAAATGATCAAGATGTTCTTCCATAGATTTGCTGTAAATCAGTATATCATCAAAATAAACAACAACAAATCTTCCAATGAGAGCACGCAAAACCTCGTTCATCAATCTCATGAAGGTACTAGGTGCATTAGTTAACCCAAAAGGCATGACTAACCACTTATACAAACCAAACTTAGTTTTGAAAGAAGTTTTCCATTCATCTCCTAATTTTATGCGAATCTGGTGGTAACCACTACGCAAATCGACTTTGGAAAACACAATAGCACCGCTCAATTCATCTAGCATGTCATCTAAGCGTGGAATAGGATGACGATATCGAATAGTAATATTATTAATAGCTCGACAATCCACATACATACGCCATGATCCATCTTTCTTAGGTACTAAAATAACCGGAACAGCACATGGACTAAGAGACTCACGTATGTATCCTTTGTCGAGTAGTTCTTGTACTTGACGCTGAATCTCCTTTGTTTCTTCAGGATTGGTCCTATATGGTGCATGGTTGGGCAACGAGGCACTAGGAATTAGGTCGATTTGGTGCTCAATGCCTCGAAGTGGTGGCAACCCTAGTGGTATTTCACTTGGAAACACATCAGAAAACTCCTGCAAAACATTAGCTACAACAGGAGGCAAGGAATGCTGCATATCGTCAATGGAAATCAATGCATCTTTGCATATTAAAGCATAAGCAACAAAAGTGGATGCATTCAACTCATTGACATCAGATTTAGTAGCAAACAAACAATTCCCATTCAATTTAATCTCAGTTTTCTTATCAACAACAGATTTGGCATTTTTATTGTTCTCACTTGTAGCCTTTGCAGCTTTAGCAACATCATCATGCATAATAGCTTCAGGAGACATAGGATGCAACACAATTTTTCTATCATGGTTTAGAAAAGAATACTGATTTGCTCTACCATGATGCATAGAATCCCTATCAAATTGCCATGGTCTACCTAGTAGAATATTACAAGCTTGCATAGGCACAATATCACATTCAACCACATCATTATAGGATCCAATGGAAAAATTGATTCGCACAAGTCTAGTTACCTTTTCCTTACCACTGTTGTTTAACCATTGAATGTAATATGGATGTGGGTGTGGTTTGGTCGTAAGCGCAACCTTCTCCACCAAGTCACTGCTAGCCAAGTTGTTGCAGCTACCTCCATCAATGGTCATGCGACATGAACGCTCCTTGATGACACACTTTGTTTGGAACAACGTGTGTCGCTGATTTTGCTCCGGCTTCTCCATTTGTGCACTAACACACACTGTACAATGAGGCTCTCATAGTGGTCGGCTGCACCTGCATTAATATGTTCTTCCACATATTCTTCACTACCTGCATGGTCAGCCGCAAGCAATGCAAGTGTATCATCATCAAAATCACTAGCAAATGAATACTCACCATCATCTTTGACTTTCATAACGCTCTTGCTTGAACACTCGCGCATCATATGTCCATATCCCTTGCATCGATGACACTGAATGTCTCTTGTTCTACCTGTAGATGCCACGGACGAAGCACTTGCACTAGGCTTCTGAACCGTCTTCGCCACTGAATTCGCTGGAGTAGCACGAAGCTTGTCTCTAGTAGGAACTGGTGTAGTCGTAGTAGTAGTCGTACGGGGCTGCCATGAATTAGTCTTCCCTGCAGAAAAGTTAGTTCTGGCACTCGCACGTCGCCCCTGCACTTCCCTTTTAGCTTTACAAGCAAGATGAAACAAACGGGTTACGTTAGTGTACTCTTTATATGCAAGGATGTCCTGAATTTCACGGTTTAACCCACCCAAAAGTCTTGCCATAGCAGGTTCCTCATCCTCCTCTAAATTACAACGCAACATACCCATTTGTAATTCTTGATAATACTCTTCTACACTTTTAGCACCTTGTCTTAGTTGTTGTAGTTTATGTAGCAAATCACGTGCGTAGTAAGAAGGAACAAATCTAGCCCTCATGATTTTTTTCAAAGCATCCCAAGACTGTGGTATGTTATTAGGATTTTTCTTACTATACTCTATCCACCATACAGTAGCAAAGTCAGTAAACTCACTAGTAGCAGCCCTAACACGTGTATTCTCAGGAAATTCATGACATGCAAACTTTTGGTCAACAAAAATTTCCCATGAAATGTATGCATCAGGATCATACTTGCCATCAAAAGGAGGTATTTTAAATTTAATCTTAGTGAAAGCATCATTGTTATTGTGTACCTCACGTCGACGGTGACCCATACCTCTCCGATTAAAGCGTAGGCGACGTCGATCACGAAGGTCATTGTCATCAAGATCCATATCACCAGAGTAAGCATCCTCATCATTATCTTCGACCCGCTCCTCGTCCTTGTTGCCTTCATCATTCTTCTCTTTGTCTTTCGTGTGGAAGTCATCAAAACGTTGTAGAAGAACAACAAGGATTTTGTCCATACGAGCCATTGATGCTTCAACTCTTGTAAACTTGGTGGTGGTGGTGAGTTGGGTGGACTCCAATTGCCCAATCTTTTCATTGGTCACCTGTAAATCTCGATCAAGTCCATCTGCATGCAGCTGCACTTGCCTTGTAAAATGTTGAATGATGCCCTTTGTGCGTGGATTTTGTGGCATCTCTTTATTATCCTCTGTTCCTGACATGGTTTAAAAGACAAGAACAACAAGAATACAAGTGAAGAAATAAAAGTCCTACAACTATTATGATGTAGCTATAGCAACACACTCGCTCTCAACCTGTTTCTCAAGCTCTTACCAGTTCTTACCTTGCTCAACAAGAGGGGTCAACAACCAGCAAGCCTGCAACCTTGGAAGTGAATATATCAGTACCGTAGCACAACACCTGTCAGGTTGTAGTCGAATATGTGGAGCTGTAGGTGGCCAATCTTATGGACAAGGATAGATACTAGCACCACGTTAGTCACAAAAGCGAGTTGAATAATCGTTCAAAGGTGGTACTGTGTTGGTCCTAGCCTAGACCATGCTAGAGACGCGAGCCTGGACACAAAGGAACTCACAAACACCACCTAATCAAAGGAGACAACACAAAGATCAACCCCCTTTTTTTCTTTTTTTTCTTTTTTCTTTTTCTTTTTCTTTTTCTTTTTCTTTTTCTTTTTTTTTGTTTTTTTTGTTTTTTTTCAGGGGATCCTCAAAACTGATTATATGAACAGAGAGATGTCAAATGAGCAATTCACCACACACACTTTTTCTGAAAGTGTAGGGGTATGTAGGGGGATCTCTCTCTCCTCTCTAAAGTAAGCTTTGCTGTAAGATGATATGACTTCTGTGGTTCGGACTTGATTATCGAAAGGAACTCAGACTCACGGAAATAAATATCAGAGTAGCACTCGGACTCAACTATGGAAAACAACTCAGACTCAGAGTTTATAGCAGCGAATACAGGTAGAACTCGAACTCGAACTCGAACTGAACTCGATTATAGAAAACAACTCAGACTTGAGCTTGACAGCAACGAAATCTACTCAGACTCGGACTAGAATGTGACAAGAACTCGAAACTCTAAAGGACTATAACTAAAACCAGCAACTGGACACAACCGATGCAACCGACGATTCAACAAGACCTAACTAAGCAGTACTAGCAAAAAGGCTCAACGGGTTTATGAGATTAAGGAAAACTAATCTACTATTTTTTGGCTTTTCTGGACTATAGGAAAAAAATTGCGAAGGATTGGAAGTCTCTCACCGATAAACCTTGCTCTGATTACCAACTGATGACAACCCGTAGGGTCGCTATCCGATCTTTCGATGAGAGTTTGTGGATAACTCGATTTGTGGATGGAGATGACGTTCACGGCTCGACTACAAGCGTCCAAGGACGCTGCGCCTTAGCAACCGATACACCACCTCCGACGGCTGCCATGATCTTGCGGCGCGACAACCAGCCACTAGGGCTCCCGTCCTGCACGCAATCGAAGAACCAGCAAGAACAAGATGAAACAAGCACTCAATTGCAAGATGAATATGAAGGTTTCAATCTGAGATCACAATATGGTGAGGTTCTGATGACGATCAGACAGACGGTTGATCCAACACCGCGTGCTGAAAGGCGGTAGCAATAGCTAACTTGACGAAACAAAATCTAATCTGTTTACGGTGGCTCTAAGGACTTATAACCTATTGAGAGGACGACCACAAGGGTGTTGGGGTCGTTCTCCAACCCTAGGACGCATCCCTAACGGACCCAACTTGATACATGGGCCATCGGCCCAAAATAAGGTGACGCAACACCAGTGGACAGAAAAGGTCTCGGTACAAAAACGATGACTCTGGACGCATCTGATAAGATATAGCCATGCTTCTAGATCCGTTGGAATGTAGACTTGATAAGCTTTGCAAAAAGTGTTAGAACGTCCCAATCGGAGTCCCTATGCAGTCATGGCATCCATCACAAGTTGGCGTTGTCCTGCCGTCCAAATCCAGTCGGTGCCCATCCCTTGCTCTGCTGATCCTCCCCATCGTTCCTAAGCAAAACAAGAGCGCACGTGTCTCCATTGTATAAATATAATGGACTAGAGTTTAAGAATGAACTTACTTGATGGTTGAGTTCACGGGCACAAGCACGAGTAATAGGACCAAGTGGTGCTGGAGATTGTATTGTTATGTTGATGTCCTCATCATCGCCAAGTTCAGCAACCAGTGTGCATGTCTGGTGAAGGAGAAGGTGGAGATCACTTGGGAGGACTAGCACTCTATACTAGAAGAATATAAGGAACATGTCTGGAGAGAGATCCTTCGACGGTTCACTTATCCTGAAGATGCAAATCTGGCTAAGTGTAGGGGGTGGGTCATGCACGTGGCGGGAAGAGCACTGCGAAACTTCAAGAGCTTTCTGTCCAGGGATTACCTGAAGAAAGGGAAGTCACCATGTGATAAATACACTAATGTGGAGCCACATCACTGGGAAACTTTCGTCAGACAAAGAATGACCGATGAAGCAAAGGCAAAGAGCAAGAAGTACAATGCGCTCGCAAAGAGGAACGAGCACCCCCACCACCTGGGCATGATTGGGTTTGTCGGGCATAAGCCCAAGTGGCGGGCGAAAGAAGAGGCCTTAGCTGCGGCTGGTACACCCGGCCCATTAGTCGAGCTCCCGGAAAGGGGACGAAACTATATCTATGCCCGCAGGCCGAAAAAGCTGAAGGAGGGCAGAACCAAGTACAACGAGCCTCATTTTGAGGGGGTGGAGAAGGCTCTCATCACCGCAGCTTCGTCCAAGAAGGACAGCGGGAGCTCTGAGGTTGTCAGGGGCCACGACTTGCTAACCGAGGTGCTGGGAAACCCTGAGCACCGAGGTCGCGTCAGTGGCATGTCATCAAAGATGAGCTGGAAGGCAATGAGGTCGTGGAAAACCGATAGTGCCAAGTACAAGTTGATAACCGAGGTGCTGGGAAACCCTGAGCACCGAGGTCGCGTCAGTGGCATGTCATCAAAGATGAGCTGGAAGGCAATGAGGTCGTGGAAAACCGATAGTGCCAAGTACAAGTTGAGGCAGAGGTATAAGGATGACATCTTTCACAAAGGCGTCCAAGAAGGGGTATCTCCGATGATCAACTAGGGGATAAAGGATGCCTTCATGAGTCCTGACCCGCACATGGTAGCACTAAGGAACCAGATGTTTCGATAGGTTGGCGTGCCCTTGCCTGGCATGCCGATGATCGAGGACAACCCAAGGCAATGGGAAGCCGACATCAAGGAGGTCGTGCACGTCCAGCTCTTGGTGTCGTTCGGCAGGGTTAAGAAACTAACCGTGGTCGAGGGATGTGTGTTTCCAATCAACGAAGTCCAAGGTTTTACCAAGGAGCAGATACCTCCCAACTACATTGTCGTGGTTCCTACTTGGAATCATATTGATTATTAAGAATATGAGTTGGATTATCCATCTGCTAATGGAGTCAAGTTTCTTGGACCAACGACCGGTGAAGAAATCCTTTGGAATTGGAGCGACATTGAGATCGTTCCACCGACAACGACGACGACTCAGGCATCACAGCTGCCCTCATGTGTCGGATCTTCTCCCTCAGACCCGGATGATGGCGGGGATGACGATGACGAATATGGAGATAGGGCCAAGAAGTCACCCCGAGACACGAGCCCGCCTCCTCAAAAAAGCCAGTCTCTGGAACCGACTGATGTGGCAGTAGGTTCAGAGGAAGCACCGGGGGACAAGGAGATGCCTACTGGTCCAAGCGAAGGACCGAGAGGTTCAGAGGAAGCACCAGGGGAGAAGGCACCGACTGATGCGGCTGTAGGTTCAGAGGAAGTCCCTAGGGACAAGGTGATGCCTACGGGCCCAAGCGAATGACCAAAAGGGTTAGAGGAAGCACCGGGGGAGAAGGCACCGTCTGCAGGCCAACCGAGGATGAGCTCTCCTCCACACCCAAGAAGTCCACATAATGGTCCAAGAGAAGGACCGAGCTCTACAGATGAAGCACCAGGGGAAAAGACACCGTCTACTGCAAGGCAACCAAGCCCAGGCACGTGCCCTAACGCGCAAAAAAGGCTGACAATGAGACAGATGTCGTACCCGAACTCCGGTACTCGACTGCATTTGATAGGTATACATGCATGGTACTTGTTTTTGTTCATATATCCGGTACTCCTTTAAACTCACTAACGTTTCTATCACATTGATCCAGGCCGAAAACACCGATCAATTTCAACCCCCTTCGGATGAATGCCCTGGCCACCTGGAGAATGGAAAGTTCATGCTGACTAGAGCCCAACTCATCCACGAGGAGAAGTGGGAGGTGCGGAGGTTCCATCTATGGTATATGGAAGCAGCAAAACTTGGCATGTCATATTTTATTGTTAAGATTCCAGCAAAGTACTTCCACTTGCCAACAGATGCTAAACTCATCGTGGAATTCCACGACATGTATAGACTACTGTGGGGAGATGACCTGGATGTGGCGCAAGTCACCTTGTTTTCTCTATAAGTACTTTTTGAATTCCGCAGATTTCCTATACGGTTGTAAGCAAGGAATGACTACTTATGCCATCCTACCTTGTCCTCGCAGGATGATGGCCTATGTAAGAAAAGAACTTGTGCTAAAGATCATCTATCTCTCTTTGATGCATATTGTTGAGCGAGTGATCGTTGGTTACCCACTACCGGATGACCATCCAGACATGATTGACTTGACCGTTTGACAGAGAGAGCAGGCACGGAAGAAAAAGGTCGACGAACAAAAGTTGGTCGTGTCCTAGTACATACTAGGAGCAATGAGAGAGATCAAAGCAGAGGGATCAAACCGGTGTATCCTCGCTGCCTACCACTTTGGGTAAGTCCAAAAATTGCATGTAAAGACGATTAGTGTGTATGATCATCCATTCTCATCGTAATATGTAATCTATTTGAATGGTGCAGCATGGGCCTCACAGGCCGCTGGGTTACATTTCTCATCTATCCTTAGGATGGCAGGGCCTGCATCTTTGATTCATTACGGACAACCAATAAGAGAGCATATAAGCACTTTGAAGATTGCATTAAAGTGTAAGCGCTGAAACTTACTATATATATATTCGTGTAGTATTGTAGTACGTATTCAAATTGTTACTAACACTAGTGTATTTCATACAGAGCTTATAAGGACTACATCAAGACACTCGGATTCTATGACCAAAGATCAGAAAAGTTTAAGAAAAGGCATGGGATTGATAAAATCAAAATTATGCGTGAATTCCTGGTACGTACTTTAAAGGTTCAGTTGTGGTTTTCATGCACCTAGCATTCTATATCTCTGCATATATATACATGTGTTCTAACGATTGTGATCTTGTGTAGTGCGCCAAATAACCAGACAATTCAGTGCTTTGTGGCTTCTATACTTGCGAGTACCTAAGGAGGTGCAAGGGCTATAGCAACAGCTAGCGGCAACTCAAGAAAGGATTGGACTGGTGGACGAATGTGCAAAGCAAACAACACTCCTTCAAGCAAACAAGGGCTGACTTATGTAAGTTTGTCTTAGACAAATGCATATAAGAAGGGGAACTGTTCTTCAACAGCGATAGTCCGTTAGGGCAGGAGCCCAAGTACGAAAAGCTTAGGAAATGGCCTACCATGCTAAATCTAACGGATTACGCTTTCAACATGGATATTACACTGAACTAGTAGCTAGTGGTGTTTGTGAGAACTTTTGTATATATGTATGTATATTTGTGAGAACGAAGTGATCGAATGAAAAACTACTAAGTATGTCTACTGAGAATTTCGCCGGTTTCATGTGTATGAACAACTAAGTGAATGCATGGATGTCTTGTGTATGTATATATGTGGATGTCTTGTGTATATATCTGTGAAATATGAATTGATTTTGAATTTGATTTTGAATACTAAAATTGTTGGATCCTATTTTTATTATTTTTATTTTTTTCAAATTACCGAGGCGGGCATATGACAAAGCCCGCCACAGTAAATCAGACCCTAAGCTATTCAAGGCAAAGGTATAAGCTAGGGCTTTTCTATTTTGGTGATCAAGACACCAAGTGGGTGTGATCACATTTAACCGTACTATTAAGAGGGGAAAATAGTATGTGGTTACAACTATCAAGTGCCATTAGGTTGATCATCAATTGCATTGCATTCAAACCTATGAGCAACTGTAACACCTCTGGTGTTTTATCTTAATTAAAAATGGATCATGTCACCATATGCATTAAGCATCATTCAATTGATTGATAACCTCATTATGCATTGAACTAAAATGAGTTTATTTGATTGAGTGTGGTTCAATTGTTTGAATGTGGGTCATCTTTTCAAATTCAAACTTTCAAAATTTACATTCAAACCCTAATTCCCAGAGGGGTTAAATCAAACCCTAAACATGAATTTCAAAATCTAAAAAGAATTTGCGTATGGTTGTTTAAGCAAAGTTGTAGAGCTCAGTTTGAATTGAATTTGTTGTGTTTACAGTTTTTCAAGTGTTATTCAAGTTTTTAGAGTAATTGAAAAGGGGGTAAACCTTGTAAAAAGGGTTTTTAAATTTCAAAAATGCATTTTCATTGCTAGGCCGAATTTTAAAAGTGTGTATTGACAAAAATGTAGATCATGAAATTTTGAGCAACTTTGGTATTCAAAGTTTTTCGTGAAAACCCCTAGAAGTTTGAGCAATTTGCAAAACAATCCCAGGGGCAATTCAGGCATTTCATCGAGCAGTTGCATGGTGACGGGGAACTCGGCGCCGACACCTGGCCGGCCGGCTGCCGAGCTCGCCGTGTGACTCCTGGCCTCGACGCACGTCCTATCTTGTGTGTGGAATCGTCGCGCACACCCTGCTCCCTTCAAAACGGGACGACGTCCATCCCTTGCCCTCCTTCCACGCCGTGCAACCACGCTGCTCTGCTCCGACGAGTGCGCCACCATCGTCGACGAGCTCGTCCGAGCTCGTTAGCCACTGCCAGTCCACCCAAACACTGCCATTGTCTTCGCCTTGATCTCGCACATCGCCTGGGTCGCTTGGTTGAAGCAGACGAACGCTGGTTTGCCCGGCGCGACGTCTTCTTCCTCGACTCCAGTGAGAGCGCCGCCGCTCTGGTTCAGTGTCGTCTCGGCTATCCAGGAGCCGCATTGATATTTTGTCTGTTGTTTCTTGTTCCTTGTTCATCACTGATCCTTGTCGGCTCTGCCGTTTCTTCTTTGGTGAACCACAGCCTCGGGAACATCGTAGTTGCCGCTCGGCTGCAGTCTCCGTCGCCAGCATCTTCCTCTTTGTCTCCGGCCGAGTTAGCGAGCGCTTCGTGTTCGGGGTAAGCTCCTGGTGCTCATAGAGTAGCTGGTTGTAGCTAATTCCGAACCGTAGCCGTGGTTTGTTCGCTCCGGCGTGTCAGCGCCGCCGCGTCGGTGCTCACCATCGTGAGAGCTCGTTAGTTGGTCTTTTTCACGTCTGAGTCTTGCGCTAGCTTCGCCTAGCCGTCGTGAGTCTGTTCGCGGTGTTGGTTGTTCTAGCGCGTGCTCAATTTCGTCGGAGGACGTCGCGCAGATCTCCGTCGTCCGCCATGGCCGCCGGCAGGGTCGTTTCGTTACGATTTCAATTCTTTTCGCGTGCGCTTCGCGTTGTTTGGGGGCCGCTGAGTCTAGTATAGTGCTTGGTTGAGCCGATTATAGCTTGTTTACGCCGACATATGTGCAGCCGCACGTGGGGTGCCGCCATTGCCGTCGGTGAGGTCTCTACGGTAGGTTTTAGCCTCGTTTCGGTTGTGCGTTATGCTCGTGGTTGCTTCCTGAATCCATCGCAGTGCTTGGTTGCTCCGGCGCAAGCTTGTACTCGCCGGCGTACGCACGGCCGAGCTCGAGTCACCGCCGTCGTCGCCGGTGAGGCGTTTCTGAGGGATGGAAATGGTCGTGTCGCACCTCGTTGGGTTCGGGGTGAAGTACTGAGTCCAGCGCGCGAACCGGTTGAGCGGTTGGTTCGCCGTCGGCGACGTGCCGCGGTGTTTCTTGGTCGTCGGCGCCGCTGCTCTGCCGATGTGCCACTGACGGGCGGGACCCAGCCGTCAGTGGGTTAAATGAAGGGTTTTCTTTATTTTTTGTTTTGCACAGTATTGCATTTTGTTATTTTTGTATGTTTATTTCTGTGCATAAATAAATTCTGTAAAAATTTGTGTATGCTCTCTGAAATGTGTAGTATTTTATAAAAATATAACGTGTCCATGTCCAATACATTTTTAATCCTGTAAAAATGCTCAAAGTAATTAAGAAATGAGTTTTCCATGATTTTTCATGCTCTGTATATTGCTCCAAAAATTCTGGGAATTTTTGTGTAACCATTATACACTAATACCTTGCTGCAAAAAAAGTTTGGGAATTTTTGGATGCTCTGTTATACATGGCTATTTGTATAATTAATAATAAAATGAGTAGTAACCCTAATTACTTTAGGTTTTGTGTGATTTTGGGTTGATTGATGTTAATGGTCATTAGTCCAGTGACAACCACAAGTTGGACATGTTTGATGAAATGTTGTTTGCACAGTTCTTTTGGATGTAATTATTAACTTAGATAATCAATTTAATTAAAGTTAATTATATTTATATTGCTTTATGATCTAGTTTTACTTTCCTTCATGAAGGGAAGTTGTACTCAAGATGTTTTAATCTGTTTTATTCATCTCTTAAGTACATGTTTGTGTGTTACAAAGCATCATGTCTATCTTTGTAAGCATCATCTAAGCATATCACTTTATCGTGTAGATTTCTCGTCAGTTGGGTTGGATAACCACCCTGGTGAAGGGGGTTTCTCTGTGATTGAATCTGAGTCCGAGACCGTTTATCCCTCCAACCAAGGCAAGCCCCGGTGCATTCAAATATTTCCTTGTATTTAAAATGTCTGCTTTAAATACACTTATGATTATTCTATTGCATTATGGTAATTAATTAAATTCCTACTTGATGCATAGCCTTATCCTTGGGTTATTGTACCTACACCTTGGCACTTGTTTAAAGATGCAAAGTTTTGCGAAAATGCTTAGTATGCTTAGATCTTTATAGTAGGTGATTTCCGGTCACCTACGCATAGCGTATTGCTCCGGCAAGTGGTTATGTTTTTCTGAGAAAGGGATGATGTTGGTGGAAATAATAATCGGGACCGGGCGGACACGGTGTTTGGGAGCCATCAGGGGTGACTGATGAGCGGGTTCTCTCCGCCTGTGTCATTAGGGACCGTCCGCTGACCTTGATATTGAGTGAGAATTTGGAGTACTGGTCGCATACTTTTGGAAGCCGGACTCTGGCTATTCTAGTTTAAGAACGGTTAACCCGCACTGGGAGTGGAGAGATGGCGAGAGTAGTGTGTACCCTCCAAGTTAGCGAACTAGATGGAGGTGTACTGTGCTCTCGGGTGGCGGAACCGTGGTCTTGGCTAGAGGATCCAGGGAATGGTAGATATATGTGTGCTTAGGTGCTGCATATGTCGTGTGATAAGGAAGCCCCAGCTGGGATTAATCGATTTAAATCGTCGTGCTCCTCGGATATGGAGACTCGACTCTTTCTTCTTCAACGTACTATTAAACTTAAACTGGATACTTGTTGAATCCCTTTTTGGATGGTTTATTACCCTGTGTCGATCATACATCTTGATCGGTACCTGAGTAATCTTATGAACGAAATAAATGATTTTCAATTTTTTTATAAATGCTCATTTATGCAAAATACTTGATTCTTGTAAACCACACCTTGAATCCTATGACTTGCATATTGTGTTGTGTTGTCCACCAAATATTTTTTTTGTCGGATAAGTCTTGTTGAGTACTCCCGTACTCAGGGTTTGTTAACCATGCACAACCCGATTTGTGTGGCTTCGTGCTGCATGACCGTGGTCAATGTGGATGAAGATGAGGAATGAAAAGTCTTTGCTTGACTCTTGGGCAAGAGTAACTCGGTTGTTTGTTTATACTCTATCAGCAACTTGATGTAATCGTTTGACACTATGCAATGTTTCAAAAACTTATGGTTTGTAATATGACTTTAAATTTCCACTACTTTGATGTAAATTAAATTATTGTATTACTTCTGCAATGATGGTGATGAGGATGATCCTATTCGGATAGAGGTGGATGACCCGTTGCAAAGTGGCGACACCTGACGGACTAATTAAGGTATGGATCATTTGTTTGGGATTAAGTCATTAATCTTGGCAAGTGGGCCCTATCTTAAGAGGTTCTGTCACAGCAACCCTTGTAAAACTTGTTCAAATATGCCAACACACGAGCACAAGTCAGTGAAACACTTGGTGGTGGCACATGAGATCAAGGGAAGAAAAGAGAAGTGTTTTCTGACCAAGACAGAAGCTCCGGACCAGTTGTGCATGGGAGCTCCGGACCATAGGAGGTGGTTCGACTGATGCTCCTAGCACTGGCTGGCAGGAAGAAAAGCTCCGGACTAGTGGTCCGGTGGTGCTCCGAACCATCGGCCAAAGGTCTGGTGGCTCAGTCTACAGCAAAGCAGAAGTCAAAGTGACCTCCGAACTAGAAGGCATGGTCCGGTGGTATGATCCGGACGAGTGGTCCGAACCATGGGTGCACACTAGGTAAATCTGGTCGAAGGTCTGCAAGGCTCCGGACCAGGTGAATTGGTCCGACTGTGACCTCCGGACTAGGTGTCCGAACCCTGATCGTGTACCGAGTGAAAATGTTGAAGCCCTGACAAGGGCCGGACCAGGCATCGGACCAGGCCTCTGGACCAATGGAGGTGGTCCGACGGTGCCCAGAGCTACGCGCCAACGGTCAGAATTGAAACTAGGTGCGACGTGTGGCAGACGTAGAACGCGTCGGACCAAAGCGTCAGACTAGACGCAATGGTCCGACGGTGCTAAAAGTGGTCCGACGGTTTGTTTTTCTGCAGCCCAAGTGCATAACGGCTAGTTCCTTTGAGGGGGCTATTTAAGGGTGTGTGGTGGTTCAAGGAGGCTCTCTTGCTCATTCTGATATTGCATACACTTGAGAAGCTTGTGACACACACTCCCACTCATCTCTTAGTCAATTGATCGTCCATTTGAGAGATTTGAGTGTTCTAGTTGATTGCATGAAGTGAGTTCATCTTAGTGGCACTTGGGAGTTGATACCGCTGCTAGTTTCTTGTTACTCTGCTTCGTCGACCACAATTGGTGATTGTGAGGGGTTCTTGTGCCTTCCCCGCGGGAGATCACAAAGGTAACTCTAGTGGATTGCGCGTGTCGTTGAGTGCCCTCATCTTGTGTTGGTTGTGCGGCACCCAGTGATGGGTTTGGCGTGTGATGCCAATTAGCTCATGAACCTCCAAGTGAGTGAGCCGACACAACGAGGACGTAGCTAGTTAGCAAACTAGTGAACCTCGGGAGAAAAATCAAGTGTCAACCTTGTCTCCCACCTTGTGATTGATTGGCTATCTTGGAGTTTCCCATTTGATTGGATCAATCCTCCACTCGGCGGTATAATCACCTTCCCATTCCTTGCATTATTATTTTCATACCTGCAAGTAGTATATTAGGTTGTGCTAGGTAGCCTAGTAGCTTGTGTAGGCATCGAGTGATCACTTAGCTATATTAGGCTAGTAATTGTGGTTAGGAGACTTCGTATCCCCTAGTAGGCTAGTGCAATCCTAGCTTCGCTATCTTGTGATCTAACTTGTTATTGAGATTGTTTTTAGATTTCGATTTAGGCTATTCACCCCCCCCCCTGTAGCCTTGGGATAGGACCTTTCAAGTGGTATCAGAGCTAGTACACCGTTGATTTGAGGCTTAACAATCTACGGTGTGATCATGGCTCATATCAACAACATGAAGAAACCACCAAGATTTAATGGTTCCAACAATGGCTATTGGAAGGTCAAGATGACTGCACACATCAAGTCAATTAGCCGGAAGGTATGGCTTGTGGTGGACAAGAAGTTTGAGGTTGTGAATGTGGATGCTCCAACTCCACAAGAGGAAGAGAAGTTGCAACACAATGACATTGCTCTTAGTGCCATCCATGAGCCTCTTGATGAGAAGGTCTTTGAGCAAATCAAGAATCTAGAGAGTGCTCATGAGGCTTGGAAGAAGCTAGAAGAATCATTTTAGGGCACACAAGCCGTCAAGGGGGCCAAGGCATATATTCTTAAGGAGAAGTTTGCAAGCTTCAAGATGAAGGATGATGAAAATGTGTCGAAGATGTTCCATAGGCTTCAAGTGCTAGTCAATGATCGCACGGCTCTTGGCGAGAAGGTTGAGGACAAGGACTTCTCTCACAAGTTCTTGAGGTGTCTTCCATCCCGGTTTGACACACTTGTGACTTTGATTGTGAGGAGTGGGCCAGACACCATGACTCAAAATCAAGTCTTGGGGGATGTGATGACTCAAGATGCATATTGGGAGAATAAGGAAGAAGATGGCAAGAAGGAAGACAAGAAGGATGAGAAGAAGAAGAGTGTAGCATTAAAATCTACATCATCACACAAGAGTAAGGGCAAGATCAAGATTGAAGAATCTAGTGATAGTGAAGACCAAAGTGCTAGTGATGTTGATGAAGAGGAAATGGCTCTCTTTGTAAAGAAATTTGGAAGATTCCTGAAGAAGAAGGGCTATGGTGCAAGAAGAAAGAGGACTTCATCCAAGAACTATGATGAACCAAGGAAGTGCTTCAAGTGTGGAAGCTTTGATCATCTCATTCCTCATTGTCCTTACAATAGTGACAAGGATGATGATGATCACAAGAAGAAAGGCAAGAAAGAGAAGAAGCCCCTATTTGACAACAAGAATAAGAAGAAGAAGGGCTACTCTCATATTGTCACTTGGGATAGTGACTCTTCTTCATGTGGTGATGATAGCGATCATGAAAAGAAGACCATTACCAAGAAGAAGGCTTTTGCAAGCATTGCAATGAGGGACAAGATCTCTCTATTTGACACTCCATCATCATGCTTCATGTCTAAGTCCACTAAGGTACTTTCTCATGATGAGAGTGAGAATGAGAGAGATAGTCATAGTGAGGAGCCCTCAAAGGAGGAACTCATGACCATGCTTGAACAAGCTAAGGATTACATTGACAAGAAGAGGAAGGAGTGCAAGGAATTGCGCAAGACCAACTTGGCTCTTGAGCAAAACCTTGATGAGGCCGTAGCATCTCATGAGAGGCTAATGGAAGCCCATGAGAAGCTAGTGAAGTCTCACACTAAGCTTGAAAGAGCTCATTCCCACCTCCTTGATCAAAGTAAGAATGAGATTGTTCAAACATATGACATGGGAGTTACTTGTGATATTCTTGATAAATCTGTCTATACTCCTATCATTGTTGCTCCCACTAACCCCTCTTGTATCACTATCATTCCTACTTCATCTACTAGTGATGGTTTCACTTGTGATGCCTCACTAATGGTGGAAAATGAAACCCTCAAGAAGGAGGTCACAAAGCTCAATCACTCCTTAACTAAGGCTTATGGAGGTTAGGACCGCTTGCTTATGTGCTTGGGTAGCCAAAGAGCATCTCTCTACAAAAAGGGATTGGGCTATACCCCCAAGAATGGCAAGGCCGCTTTTGCTCCTCACAAGACTCGTTTTGTGAAGAACACTAGTAGCTATTGCAAGATTTGCAAGCAAGTTGGTCACAATGAGCAAAGGTGTATGAACAAGAAGGCCAAACAAGATGTATCCTCCATTAGAGTTGATTCATTCTATGTCCTTTCCAAGGGTACAAATGGAGCTTATGCCAAGTTTATTGGTGCTCCATGGATGGCTTCAAAGAAGTCCATTTGGGTACCAAAATCTTTGGTAACTAACCTTGGAGGACCCAAGCAAGTTTGGGTACCTAAAAGGAATTGATCTCTCTTGTCGGTCAATTACAAAGCTGGAGGGAGGCATTGGGTGTTTGATAGTGGGTGCACTCAACACATAACCGGTGATGGAAGGATGTTCAACTCAATCAACCAAGATAACACTCATGGCTTTGATAGTATCACTTTTGGTGACAATGGCAAAGGCAAGGTGAAAGGGCTTGGAAAGATTGCTATATCCAATGATCTAAGCATTAGCAATGTGCTTCTAGTGGAAAGGCTTGATTTCAATCTATTGTTGGTTGCCCAATTGTGTGATCTCGATTTCAATTGCATCTTTGGAGTGGAGGATATGGAAATCATTAGTGTGGATGGTTCAAACATGATCTTCAAGGAATTTCGGTATGAGAACCTCTAACCTAGTGGATTTCAATGCTAGTGAGACCCAACTCTCTACATGTCTCATCTCAAGATCTAGCATGGGTTGGTTATGGCATAGAAGGCTTGGACATGTTGGCATGAAGAAATTGAACAAGCTAATCAAGCATGATCTAGTGAAGGGCTTGAAGGATGTCACATTTGAGAAGGACAAGCTATGTAGTGTATGTCAAGCCGGAAAGCAAGTTGGCAACACTCATCCAAAGAAGAGCATCATGAGTACAAGCAAAGCTTTTGAGTTATTGCACATGGATCTCTTTGGGCCAACAACTTATACAAGCATTGGTGGCAACAAGTATGGATTTGTGATAGTGGATGACTTTACAAGATACACATGGGTATTCTTCTTGAATGACAAGAGTGATACATTTGATATCTTCAAGTCATTTATCAAGAGGTGCCAAAATGAGTTCGAAACAACTATCAAGAGAGTAAGAAGTGACAATGGAGTGAGTTCAAGAACACAAGAGTTGAAGAACTTTGCGATGACATTGGAATCAATCATCAATTCTCTTAAAAGAACACTCCTCAATCCAATGGGATAGTTGAAAAGAAGAATAGAACCTTGATTGACATGGCAAGATCAATGCTAAGTGAGTACAATGTTAGTCATTCCTTTTGGGCCGAAGCTATCAACATGGCTTGCTACTCTAGCAACCGTCTCTATTGTCATGGAATGCTTGAGAAGACTCCCTATGAGTTATTGAATGGAAGAAAACCAAACATTGCCTACTTTAGGGTTTTTGGATGCAAGTGTTATATCTTGAAGAAGGGAACAAGGTTGAGCAAGTTTGAGAAGAAATGTGATGAGGGATTTCTACTTGGTTACTCAACAACTAGCAAGGCTTATAGAGTATGGAACTTGGCTAGTGGTATTCTTGAGGAAGTGCATGATGTTGAATTTGATGAAACTCAAGGCTCTCAATATGAAGAAGAAAACTTGGATGATGTGAGAGGTGACAAGTTGGTTAATGCTATGAAAGATATGGATGTTGGTGACATTAGACCAAGACTAGTCCAAGATGAAGATGAAGATCAAGTGACCATTCCAAGTGAGCAAGCTAGTGGTTCTCTAACTCAAGATCAAGCAAATGCAAATGAAGATCAAGTTCAAGCTAATTCATCATCTCAACCAAATGACATCAACATGCAAGTGCTCCAACATACCAACATTGCAAGAGATCATCCTTTAGATCAAGTGATTGGAGGCATTCAAAGTGGTGTTCAAACAAGATCAAATTGGCTTTATTTTGTGAGCATTATTCTTTTGTCTCATCATTTGAGCCAACCAAGATTGATGAAGCTTTGAAGGATGTTAATTGGATCAATGCTATGCATGAAGAGCTTAACAACTTCACAAGAAATCAAGTTTGGGAATTGGTAGAAAGGCCAAAGAAGCACAATGTCATTGGAACTAAATGGGTTTTCAAGGACAAGCAAGATCAAGATGGAATAGCGGTGAGGAACAAAGCAAGATTAGTAGCTCAAGGTTACTCTCAAGTTGAAGGTCTTGACTTTGGGGAGACATATGCTCTGGTGGCAAGATTAGAGGAAATAAGAATCCTATTGGCCTATGCTTGTGCACACAATATCAAGCTATACCAAATGGATGTCAAGAGTGCATTCCTAAATGGGTATATCAATGAAAAGGTGTATGTTGAGCAACCACCCGGTTTTGAAGATGCTAAGAAGCCTGACCATGTGTTCAAGCTCAAGAAGGCTCTCTATGGGTTGAAGCAAGCACCTAGAGCATGGTATGAGAGATTGAGAAGCTTTCTCCTCTCTAAAGGGTTCAAGATGGGATTGGTTGATACTACTCTATTCACCAAGAAGATTGGAAATGACTTGTTCATCTTGCAAATCTATGTGGATGACATTATCTTTGGATCTTCAAATCAAGACTTTTGTGAAGAGTTTGGGGAGATGATGGCTAATGAATTTGAGATGTCAATGATTGGTGAACTTAGTGACTTCCTTGGACTTCAAATCAAGCAAATGAATAATGGTACATTTGTGAGTCAAGACAAGTACATCAAAGATATGATGAAGAAGTTTGGGCTAGAAGAAGCTAAAGGCATTAGTACTCCAATGGGGACGAATGGACATTTGGATAGTGACTCAAGTGGCATGATGGTAGATCAAACACTATATCGGTCTATGATTGGAAGCTTACTCTATGTGACCGCTTCAAGGCCGGATGTCATGTTTAGTGTATGCATGTGTGCAAGGTTTCAAGCATCTCCAAGAGAGAGTCATTTGAAAGCCACAAAGAGAATATTGAGATATTTGAAGCATACACAAGAGGTTTGTTGGGGATATTACCTCGGCATATCCCCAGGGACCTTATGGGCTTGTCGACCAGAAGACAGCCCGGCCCACGAGGCCTTGCGGCACGCAACCAGCCCGTCGTGCTCACCAAGGACTCCGAAGAAGCCTTGCTCGCCAAGGAGGATCCTAGTAGATAGCCTCGGATCCCTTGCCTTAAGGGACCGATCGTAATCTGTTATGATATGGAAATTGTAACCCTGCTCTCGCTATATAAGGCGAGCAGGGACCCCCTCGAAAACTCTCTCATAATCTCTTAGATCTCATCTACACCTCGTGTAACCTAATACTCATATCAATCCAGCCACCAAAACATAGGACGTAGGATATTACGTCGATTTGCCAGCCCGAACCTATCTAAATCGTCGTGTCTATGCTCTCTGTGTTACGCTTGATCGTTGTCGCCATGCCTCCGCCTACAATCTACTGTCGTAGGGTACCCCCTAGGTAGACTGCGACGCATATTTCGTCAACAGTTGGCGCGCCAGGTAGGGGGTGTGTGCATCGACTTCATGGCTCGTCAAGCAGTTACGTTCTCGGATTCGATGGTCCTCCCGACGACCGGCACCGTGCTCCAGATTGGATCCATGTCCTGGACCGTCAGATCTACTCCATGCGGGGCAGACGCGCCGCCGCCCGCACGTCGTTCCGCCACGACAAAGTACCAACCGCAAAGGAAGATCAGCATCGACGACCTGGTCGACACCATCGACCGCTCCAACGCCGGCATCATCGAGTGCATCAACCTCGTTCAGACGGCACGATGCCGACTTCCCAGCCATCACGGCAGTCGACCACGCCATCACCGAACCCCAACAAAGATGACGACTGTGACGACCAAGGACACCCACCCTCCTCCGACGATGCCTCATGGACTCGACAATCAGGCGGTAGTCTCCCAGCGCCAGATGCTCTGATCGATCTTCGACCAGATCCTAGCAGCCCCCGCCATGAACACCGTCATCATCTCTGCAATCCCCAATGACTCCGAGCAGGCGGTATCCCTTGACGGCACTATCTCTTAGGGCTCGGCCACACCCACGAGGAACGAAATTGCCGACTCCTCCAGATTGACCAGCAGCTTCCCGGAGTTCCCCCCGGGCTTCGGAGGAATAGTTTTTCAAGTCTCTGCTGATAGCGTCGCCCCCGACAACGAGATAGATGTCGAGCGTGTCGCGAGAGAACAGCACAATGTTGAATGCGCACAAAGGCGCGACCTTGAACGCCGCGACCAGGAGCATCGCGAGCAGGAACGCATCTCACGGGAACAGCGCAAGCAGGAGCAGAGGAACCGCGATCATCCGCCACGACGCAACCTGCAGCACGAGTTTGACCTGATGGGCGACGTCCTGGTGTATTCAACCCCCAGGGCCAACCTGGTGGTAGCAACCTGCGAGCTGTCCAAACTCCACGGCACACCCGTGATCGAGAAGATAGAGGCTCACACAATGGCGGCCGCAGTTCAGGTCAAAAGAAAGAGTCACTGATGCGATACGATGTCCCGATCTTCACGACTGTTGACACCGCTTTTCAGCGCGTGTCAAATGAGCTAAGGTTTGACTGGTCAGCAGCCGTATGCTATCGGCATCGGTGAAGTATGAGCCAATATTGCCGATGGGAGTGTCGCGGGAAGGCCAAGTGTGTTGCCGATGAAGAGTCCTTGTCGATTGCCAATGAGGGATCATTGCCAAATGCCGATGAAAGGTCATTGCCGATTGCCGATGAAGGGTGGTTGCCGATTGCCGATCGGGAAAGTATTGCCGATGCCGATGCCGATGGGCATGGAATGCTGATGGGCGTGACTTAGCGTTTGGTGGCAGCAGAAGACTACAGGTAGCCAAAGAAGGAAGTCGCAGGGATCTGCCAATGGAAAGTTTCCATCGAAGAGGAGTATAAGGAAACTGGTGTTTTGTACCAGTATTATTATAGTAGTTTGAGTCCGACTCTTGCATGAGTCGTTTATTTTCCATTAAAATAGGTGTGTTTGTTTAGGGAAATAAATATTATTGTTTTAGATCTGACTCCTGCGTGAGTCAGTTTCCTTAAAGATAGGAGTTTGTTTTAGGAAGGATATGATTCGTGTCCTTGTACAACTCTCCATGCGGGAGTATAAATATGTACCCGAGGGCTACGGAAAAGACAATCAATCCAATTAAAAACAAACCAATTTTACCTTATTTTACTTTTTATTGCAATTTACCTTTAATGCATTAGTTATAGCTTTTCAACGAGTTCTTCAAGCTTCGACGGGCTGCATCACCTTGATCTCCGTCAAATCCTTGCAAGTTCCGCGTGGGAGTATCTCTGAGCTTTGGCATTCCGGGCGCATCGCTGTTTGCCTCGTTCAGCTCTGCTCTAGTTATCCTTGATCAATCTGAGCCTTGACGTCCGGGCACATCGCTGTCGTCTCGTTCAGTTTTGTTCTAGTTATCATCCTTGTCGATTGATTGGTCAAATCGACTGGCACGCCTCCGGAATACTGAGCTTTGGGTAATAGCCCGAGCTGTTCGCAAATCCTGACGCTTTTTGTGTCAACACCTCTTTTGGCACACCCGGTGGGACAAGATTATACAAATCTACACATCTGTCATGGGTGATCACGCCGACGTTAACCAGAGGAATGTCTTTGAAGTCTCTGAGGTTGATCTGAAAGATGATCAGAGGCAGGCCATGGAGCGGGCTATGGAGGAATACAAGCAGTTATATCTCAAATCCTTCAGCCTCAGCAGGAGCGGCGAAGCAATCCAGAAGCAAGACCCGCCGTTGCCACAGCAGGTCACGTACGACGCCAATCTTGGTAAGCTACAGGAGATGGTTAATGCTGTTGTAAGTCAGGCATTAATTATCCACTCCAACGTGTTGTCCAATACTATCTACAATGCTGTCACACAATCATTCAAAGAAGGACATGCGCCACGCTATGCTGGTCCAGCGTACCATCAACCTGGGTTGGCATCTACGAGCCCATCGGCAGCCCCAATGGCGTCTTCCACCCCTGTGGAACCGTCTGCCGATGTGGCTACATCACCAAGACCGAACGTTGGCAGCGTCACCAAGCTCAACCCAGATCCAGCCGCGTCAACAACTTTAGGACCAGCCCCTGCTAACTGGTGGGGATACGGTATGCCTCTGAATCTATATGTTGGTTCTAATCTGGTGCATGGAGACAGTTCAGCCTGGAGGAACTCTATGGCATCGGCAACGCTGTCTCAGCCGGTGGCCCCCATAATGCACAACTCTGCGCCTGCTCCAACCGTGCAAGTGCCATTGGAAGATCTTCAGATGATTCCTAGGATACCTCTGATGCCACCATCGGCAAGCTCGGTGCCGATGCAACACATTATAACCACCGACAGTCAATCTCTGGTGGCAAATTCACAGGCTGGAGTGCCGACTCCCCAAGGTAATCTGGTGATTGATTGCTCCAGAATACAAGAACCACATGCTCCAGTCAACTATCATCCATCGGTAAGTCATATGCCGATGCTTTATAATCCTGGATGGGTCAACCAGTCATCAGCTCAGCAGCCTGGCACGACAATGTATCATTATGGAGGCCCAACTTACACTCAGAGCGGACCATCGGTACAGCAACCGATGAATGTGACGGTTCAGCCAAATCCGCCGAGTGTACAGAACTATCCATCGGTAAGTCAACCGATGCATAGTGTTCAGATGACTGGTGCTGTGCCCGCGACTACTACGCATCTTCAAGAGGCGCGTCAGCCGACTCCACCAGTCGACAACCAGCCAATGAGTCGGCAAGAGCAGGATGCATATTGGGTCGGTAAGATTGCCGAAGTCATGAAAGAGCAGTTCGGCATCAAACCCAAGGTCAACACATACTCTTATCGGACTCCGTATCCTCCTGCATATGACTTGATTCCTCTTCCAAATCGGTACAAGGTGCCTGATTTTACCAAGTTCACCGGCCAAGACGACACGTCAACAATGGAGCACATCAACTGCTTCATTATCCAGTGCGGGGAAGCTGCCGGCAGGGAGGAGTTAAGGGTGAGATTGTTCTCTTCGTCATTGTCTAGATCGGCATTCACATGGTTCATATCGTTGCCTCCAAATTCTATAATTACATGGGCCGATCTAGAGAGGCAGTTTCACAAATACTTCTTCGCTAGTATACATGAGAAGAAGCTTACCGATTTGGTCAAGATGAGGCAACGCAACGACGAATCGGTAGAAAGCTTTGTGCAAAGGCTACGGGACGTGAAGAACAAGTGTTATAGTCTGGTGCTTGATGATCGGAAACTGGCAGATTTGGCCTTCCAAGGATTACTGCCGCACATCAAGGACAAGTATGCGTCCCAAGAATTTGACAGTCTAAGTCACCTGGTGCAGAGGATTGCCGATCAAGATATCAAAGCTTTTGAGCCCAGGAAGACTTGGAACAAGAAGGTGACCTTCATCGGGAAAGAAGAAGACTCTGGGTCGGATGAAGAGCTGAATGGGTGAAGGATAAGAAGCCTGTGTCTTGTCCGTTCGGCCAAAAGGAGACTGAAAGGTTCACCTTCGACATCACCAAGGCCGATAGGATGTTTGACCTATTGCTGCAAGAGGGGCGAATCAAGTTGGCACCCAACCAAGTAATTCCATCGGCCGAAGAACTCAACAAGATTAGGTACTGCAAGTGGCACAATGCAACCTCACACAGTACCAATGACTGCAAAGTATTCAGGCAGCAGTTGCAGTCGGAGATCGAATCTGGGCGTATTAAGTTTGAAAATTCTAAAGTCCAGAAACCGATGAAGATAGATCAGCACCCGTTCCCAAATAATATGGTGGAAATCAGTGAAAAAACCAGAGTGCTGACATCGGAAGCTGCTAGGAGAAATTCATCGATAGATCCTAACTACCAAGTACCTGAGCGCGACGCAAGAAGGTTTGCCGATGACAGAGAGGGTAAGAAGGTTGCCGATGAGGGTAACAGTGCCCACAGGGCTCTTGGGGTTGCGATCACATACAAACAGCCAAGGCGGAGTCATCGGCAATCCCGTGAAGAACGATATCGGCAAGAAGAAGAAGAGCATCGGGAATGGCTTCGACACAAGGACCACTGGAGGTGTCCCTTCTTCGTTCATTGCTGGGAAGAAGGCATCAAGCTACCCACTGCTAATAATTGTCCAGAGTGCAATGGATACTACGCTGTCGATCGGTCAGGTAAGAGACCTTGTTTTGATGATCAGGCACCTAGGTACGCCAGGCCGCTTAGAGAGAATAGATCGGCACATGACCGAATGGGGGGGAAGCTCAGTGCCCATGATCGGCTTGGCAGGCGTGTTGATCAGGGGGAGCTGGAGGAGATGGTCAATGCTAGAGTGCCCGACGAGGAGATATTCTCTAAAGATCCCAACATCGGAAGAAGTGCCGATGTAAGCAGTGGGAAGCAGTACCAGCCCGTCTGGAAGACCAAGCTTCCTCCCTGGTGCCCTAAGGGTTTGACCAAGACCCAGAAGAGGAGGATTCAGCGCCAACTCCGTGATGACCTGTGTGACGAGGCAGAATCCTCGAGGGAGAAGCAATGGAGGCCGAAGCGCAAGGACAGGGATCCATCGGCAGACATAAACATGGTCGTCATGTTGCCGATGGAGTTCATGGCACCCGTCAGTGATGACGGCTGTCTTTGAAAAGCCTACCGATGATGAGAGGCAGCACTTAAGGGCTCTGTTTGTTAAGGGCAAGGTGGACGGGTAGCCGATGATGAAGAGCTGGTGGATGGTGGCGCGTTGATCAATATGATGCCATATGTCGTGTTCAGAAAGCTTGGCAAAGGTGACCAGGACTTAGTCGAGACCGACATGAAGCTTAAGGACTTCGAAGGCAACGTGTCAACAGCCATGGGGGCCGTATGTGTTGACTTAACCATCGGCAGTAAAACTTTGCCGACAATGTTCTTTGTGATCAGCGGCAAAGGTACTTACAACTTGCTCCTCGGAAGGGATTGGGTCCATGCTAATTGATGTATCCCTTCTACTATGCATCAGAGTCTGGTACAGTGGATCGGGGACAGAATTGAGGTCGTCCGCGGTGAAGCCCCATCTACTGTTGCATCGGCAGAGTTGGAAACTTATGAGCAGACCAGGTGTATATCTGGCGAAGCCTGGGATAAAGAGTTCCTCAAAGTTGCCGATTACCGCATCAAGCCGATCCAAGCAGTCGGTCATGAGGAGGAGTCTGAATGGATCAGTTCGCCGACGACGAAAAATTGGGGCAGGGCTTTACGTCTGCCGATGACTTGCTCGAGATCTACATCGGCGATGGTAGTAAACCTAGGCCTACTTTTATTAGTGCTAAGTTAGATTCCCAATGTAAACAACAGTTGACTAATTTATTAAAAGAGAATAAAGATTGTTTTGCTTGGGACTATACAGAGATGCCTGGTTTAGACCGATCGATAGTTGAACATCGGTTACCCATCAAATCCGGTTTCCAACCACATCGGCAGCCTGCGCGCCGATGCAATCCTACTATTTTACCCGACATCAAGGCTGAGATTACAAAGTTAATCGAAGCTGGATTTATTCGGCAATGTCGATATGCCGATTGGATTTCTAACGTGGTTCCTGTGTACAAAAAGAATGGAAAACTTCATGTTTGCATTGATTTCAGGAACCTTAACAAGGCCACGCCGATGGATGGCTACCCGATACCCGTTGCCGATCTGCTGATCGATGCTGCTGCTGGACATCAAGTTATTAGCTTCATGGATGGTAATGCTGGGTATAATCAAATATTCATGGTTGAAGAAGACATATCCAAGACTGCTTTCCGATGTCCAGGTCACGTCGGCTTATTTGAGTGGGTGGTCATGAATTTTGGTTTGAAGAATGCCGGTGCTACTTATCAGAGGGCAATGAATTTCATCTTTCATAAGTATATCGACACAATAGTTGAAATCTACATTGATGACGTGGTAGTTAAGTCTGGAGACTTCAAGAAGCATCTTGTCGATTTGCGAAAGATATTAGAGTGCACAAGGGAGCATGGGTTAAAGATGAATCCTAACAAGTGTGCGTTTGGCGTATCGGCAGGGCAGTTTCTGGCTTTCATGGTGCATCAGAGAGGCATTGAAATCGGCAGAAAGTCTATCGATGAAATTAACAAGGTAGTTGCTCCTACGAACAAGACTGAGTTGCAGTCCTTGATCTGCAAGATTAATTTCATCAGAAGGTTTATATCCAATCTATCTGGTAAGATTAAATCCTTTAGCCCCCTGTTAAAGTTGAAAGCCGATCAAGAGTTTGTATGGGAAGAGGAGCAGCAGATAGCCTTAGAGGAGATTAAGAAATACTTGGTGAATCCTCCAGTCTTGGTTCCACCTCAACACGGGAAGCCTTTCAGGTTATATTTGTCTGCCGATGACGGCATTATCGGATCGGCCTTAGTTCAGGAGTTTGAAGGAAAGGAACGTGTGATATATTACCTGAGCAGAAGGTTGGTGGATGCTGAAACCATGTATTCGGCCATAGAGAGATTGTGCTTGTGTTTATATTTCTCTTGCATTAAATTGAGGCATTATTTACTGTCGGCTGAATGCACTGTTATCTGCAAAGATGATGTGGTCAAGTACATGCTGTCAATGCCGATTTTGAGTGGACGAATCGGTAAGTGGATTTTGGCACTGTCTGAGTTTGACCTGAGGTATGAATCGGCTAAGGCTGTTAAGGGTTAGGTGATGGCCGATTTTGTTACTCAGCATTGCAATATGGTGAGCTTTGTTGAAATTGCTCCTTGGGCTTTATTCTTTGATGGGTCTACATGCAAGGATGGAGCAGGTATCGGTATTCTCTTGATTTCACCCCGAGGACAGAAGTATGAGATCTCGTTGCCGATTGTTGCTACTTCAACAAACAATCAGGCTGAGTACCAGGCTTTACTCAAGGGGTTGGAGTTACTCAGGGAAGTGTGTGCCGATGTTGTTGAAATCTTCGGTGATTCTATGTTGGTGATTAACCAATTGATCAGGACGTATGAATGCCGAAGTGAAGTTTTGATTGCTACCCATGAACGGTGTTTGCAGTTGTTGAACACATCCCAAGGTTGCATAATGAAGAGGCCAATCGGTTAGCACAGAATGCCTCAGGGTATCAACCGATTCAAGAAGTCACGACATCGGTAACAGTTGCCGATGACTGGAAAAAGGAGATTGCCGATTACTTGAGGGATCCATCTAGGAAAGTTGAAAGGCGTCTAAGGTTCCAAGCTACTAAGTATGTGCTCCTCGATGATGAGTTGTATTATCAGACGATTGATGGAGTTTTGCTTAGATGTCTTGGCAAAGAGGAATCGAAAGAGTTGATGGGTGAGATCCATGAAGGTGTATGTGGAGCGCATCAATCGGCATTCAAAATGAAGTGGATGATCAGGCGGAATGGATATTATTGGCCGATAATCCTTGAAGATTGCTTCAATTATTTCAGAGGGTGTCAGGACTGTCAGAAGTTTGGTAATGTGCAAAGAGCACCTGCATCGGCAATGAATCCTATAATTAAGCCTTGGCCGTTCAGAGGATGGGCTATTGATCTCATCGGCCAAATTTATCCGCCATCGAGCAAGGGGCACAAGTTCATACTTGTTGCTACTGATTACTTCACCAAATGGGTTGAGGCAATTCCTTTGAAGAAGGTGACATCAGCAAACATGGTGGATTTCGTTAAAGAACACATTGTTTACCGATTTGGTATTCCTCAGACTATTACTACCGATCAGGGAACTATGTTCACATCGGGAGAGTTTGATGAGTTTGCTGCTAGCATGGGTTTCAAGGTGTTAAACTCTTCTCCTTATTATGCCCAGGCTAATGGTCAGGCTGAAGCTACTAATAAGGGGGTTATCAAGCTTATTAAGCGCAAGATTGAAGAAAACCCTAGAAGGTGGCATGTGGTGCTAAACGAGGCTTTATGGTCCTATCGGATGGCTTGTCATGGTGCGACCAAGGTTTCGCCATATCAGTTGGTCTATGGACACGATGTTGTCCTGCCTTGGGAAATCAAAACTGGTTCTAGGCGATTATCTTTTCAGGATCAACTAATGACCGATGAATACACTACTCTAATGAAAGATGAGTTAGAAGATTTGTCAGGTCATCGGTTGAGGGCATTGATTAGCATTGAAGAGAATAAGAAGAGGGTTGCTAGATGGTATGACAAGAAAGTAAAGGCAAAGGAGTTTGCCGATGGCGATTTGGTTTGGAAGTTGATTTTACCGATTGGGACTAAGAGCTCTAAATTTGGAAAGTGGTCCCCTAATTGGGAGGGTCCTTATCGGGTAAAACAGTCTGCTCCTGGTAATGCTTACATTTTGGAAACTCTCGAAGGAGTTGCATTCTCTATAGCGATCAACGGCAAATACTTAAAAAGGTATTACCCTAGCATATGGGTAGATGCATAGTGCTCAGTCGAATGCCGATAAAAGAGAAATTATAATACATCGGCAAAAGTGTATAAACGTTATATTACAAGAGCCAAGATCAAAGTGTTAAAGTTACATTTGCCGATACTACGAACAGATTATAACAAAGAGTGGATGGCTGATATCGCACGCAGACGAATTTGCTCTATCTCATCCATCTCTTTGGCATCGGCGTCAGCGGAGCCCTCGATCGGTTTGATCTTCTTTTTCCACAGGATGGCTTGTCGAGCATTCTGGTCACTTTCTTGCCGCAGGACCCTGATGGAATCGGATAGTTGGGTCTTCTTCTGGTTGGCTGCGGTCAAGGCCTCCTCAACCTTTTGTAATTCGGCTAATAATTCTTCTTTCTTTGCCGATAACTGAAGGGCTTCTTGGTCGAGGCTGTTGGTGGAGACTTCTGCTTGACCGATGCTCTTGTGCTTCTCATCGGTGATATTTTTAAACTTCAGCTTCTCTTCCTTGCTCTTGGCTTGAGTGGCCCTATCGGCAATGCGACGCAGAAGCCTCTGATACTGGATCTGTTTGATGTCGAGGAAGGTTGCCTGGAGAAGGACTTCTTCCATATCGGCAGGGAGATGATCTTGGATATCCTCGAAGACAATCCCTGCTGCCGATGAATCCTGAATGAGCTGGGACGTATCTTGTAGCAGCAAGGAAAGCAACTCTTCCAGTTTGGATTTGATCTCTGCCGATAAGGTTGGGACCGAACTCTCCTCTTCGTCCTCATCGGGGATGTTGACCGCAAAAGAAAACAGACTATCTGCTTGGATGAGGCCTTGGCGTTCGTCTTCATTCTGAGGGTTCAAGCTATAGGAGAAGAGACTGTCCGGAGAGTCCTGAGCCTGGAAACAGAGGGGTTCAAATATGCCGATTGTAAAATTTGTTAGGAATATGCCCTAGAGCTAATCATGTAGATGATTATATTCCGATTGTATCCATGATTAATAAAGTGTTCTTTGAATATCCATTATAGACAACTAGTATTGATTGACGATTATGTGAATTGTTCGTGGAACTCAATTACTTGAATGGTTATTCTAAAAGTTGTCCCTGGTCGTCATTCTTGTAAGAGCACACTTGAATATTAGACCAGCACATGTATTAGTTGATGGCTATGTTTCACAAGTCATAGACATGGAGATGTCAAACTAATAATGTGGGCACATGTGAGACATGTAGGCTGGACTAACCCAACAAGAGAAAGTCTCTATTCATGTCATGTATGTTATGTCCTTAGACCTGAGATTGTGGTATGTACTCAAGATGTGAAACGATCTACTTGAGGACTATCAAACGCTACTCCATTATTGGGTAGTTATAAAGGTGGTCATTGGGTGGTCGGGAAACATGCTGTGAGACATAGACAATCAAGATGGAATTTGCCCCTCTCTTCGTGAGAGAGATATCACTGGATCACTCATGTGATTGGATCAACAAATGCATGGCCGTGCTTGGGTTAAATGTTAACCCACGAGTTGAACCATATAGCGAGTGGCAAAGGGAATAACTTGTACATGGTCATAGTGGTTCGTCTGATATGATCATAGCGTATGCATAGGAGTTGACACGCCTTGCTAGAGGCCGCTATCAACTATTGGTAGAGTAAGAGTACTTGGGCCATGTCTATGTATGCGTGAGCCCATAGGGTCGCACGCTTAAAGGGCTGGAAGCCTAATTTGGGTTGGACCCGAATTAGACTAGGTTTAGGGTTACTAATGGGCCTCCAACGTGGGAGCTCGTCAGGACGCCTATATAAGAAAGGGGTGGGCACGGGGCGATATTGTTCCACGCCTTTTGGCAGCCGCCGTCGCCTCCCCACGCTCGCGGCCTTTTGCTCCTCGCGGACCTAGCAGTCCGGAGGCGCAACGCTTCCTCCCTGCACGTGTGTGATTCCTCGGACATGCTGCATCTGGAGCACAAGGACGAACCGCGTGAAGGGGACATTGAGATGGACGACCACACAACTGCACTGCCTGCTACGACGCGCACGACTACATCAAGTCGTCTTCCGCTGCACCTGCGCGTCTAGTGGTAATCCCGTAACCTATTACTAGCAGTAGATCCTGGTTTATGAGGTCGAAAAGTTTTGTTTTCCGGCTAGCGTAGCAACCTCGTATTCCATCAGTGGTATCAAAGCCGTTACTGCCTCATTATAGGTTCAGATCTTAGCATATGGTGATATGCGGGTCTTATGTTGAATCTCAGACTTTGGTTCATGCCTTGCTACGATGGTATTGCATTGACCTACTCGTACCGGTCGGAATTCTGCCATCCAAGTTAACAGATACAAGTAAATCCAGTCAGGGCGAGTTGGAGATCAATTAGATTGATCGAATTGAAACCTAGGTTAGAAGCCGGGCGCATGTGATGCGCGTCGGGAGTAGATGCGATCTATGTAGATGCGATCTATGTAGATGCGATCTATGTAGATGCGATGTATGTAATCCCAGTCAATTTTTAGCTGATGAGATCAGTCTGATGAGATTTTCATAGTGATTCCATAGCGGGACCGCCGTTGCTATCTGCTATAGCGCCTAGAATTGTTCTACGCCTAACTTGTTTTTGCAGGAGTTGATGTGATTGGTATGGCCTATGGGATTGTATGTAATTTTCATGCCTTGAGTGACATGTAAGCAACACGGCTGGAGCCATATGTGTTGTCTTTTGATGTATTGGCCTGCGTGCCATCTTGTGATCTTGCGACTATGTAATTAGTATAGCTTGCGGTAAGATAGTTCTTGGAGGACTTATCACAAGAAGGATGTCATGCGTGGATCATGGAGATGAAGATCACCATGATGGGCAAGATGATGGAGATGGAGATCACCATTATTTAAAGGGCCATACCAAGTCACTATGTGTGAATGTGATTCTCATTTTATTCTACTTTTGTTGTTCGCTATTATGTTTTGTCTACATGAATATGATAGTAAAGTAGAATGATCCCTCAGCAATGTTTAAGTTGTATGCTTCCCCAAACCTTGCACTGTCACATGTCTTGTACGATTGGTGGTGGGTCTATGAAATTAGGGTGCCACTGATTTTCCTTGACTAGACAGGTTCGTGTCAGACACTTACTAGCAGAAGGTTTGGTTACTTGAACAAGGTTATCCTAATGGTTAGGGACCTTGAAGCATGGGGAGGTTGAGTGTAGCATAGAGATTCTGCCCAACAACAAGAGTCATATGTGATATGATTAGCAAAGTGTTGCTTACCAATCTACCATGTCTTCTAGCGGTGATGCTAAAGCTCACTAGTTGACTTGTTAGTTGTGGGTCTTGAATCACTAAGTATCAATTGAGGGATATTGATTTTAGTGGGAGTATGTTTTATTTTGGTATAACTTACTCCTTCATGGATACATTGTCTTAGTATTTTGCATTACTTTTGTTGTAGATGGCTCCCAGTAATCAGCCATTTACTTTGCGATCAATTCTTGAGAAAGATAAGTTGAATGGAACAAATTATGCGGATTGGATCCGCAGCCTGAGAATTGTTCTCAGGGCTGAGAAAAAGGAAGATATTCTAGACACCCCATTACCAGATGAACCTGATGATAATGCACCTACTATAGAGAAAACCGCTTACAAGAAAGCATGTGATGCTGATCTTGAAGTGAGTTGCCTCATGCTTGCTTGTATGGAACCTGATCTACAGATGCAGTTCGACAACAATCATTCAGCGAACGATATGATCGTGGTGCTTGAAGATATGTTCCAAACTCAAGCGCGGACTGAAAGGTTCAATGTCTCTAAGGCGCTTGCAGAAACCAAGCTGGCTAAGGGCGCACCTGTAGGGCCACATGTAATCAAGATGGTTGGTTACACTCAGAGGTTGGAGAAGCTAGGCTTCGCAATTGGCCAAGAGTTGGCAACTGATTTCATTCTTGCGTCTCTTCCGCCCAGTTATGGAAACTTCATCTCGAACTACCATATGCATGGGGCGGAGAAGGGCTTGAATGAATTGTGTGGCATGCTTAAAACAGCAGAAGCTGATATCAAGAAGGCAGCAGGCAGTAGCCATGTGATGGCGGTCCATAACAAGCCTAACTTTAAAAGGAGGGCTGGGTGGAAGAAGAAGGCGAAGGCTAAAGATGAGATCTCTAAGCCAAACCCTCCTCCTGCACCCAAGGACAATGGACCAGCTGCTGAAGCAATATGCTTTCATTGTAAGGGGAAAGGTCACTGGAAGAGGAACTGCAAGCTGTACTTGGAGTCCTTAAAGAAGGATGGCGGTAGTAAAGGTACTCCCGCTGCTTGTACACTTGTCGTTTATGTTACAGATATTTTTCTCGCTGATTCTTACATTAATTCCTGGGTATTTGATACCGGATCGGTTGCTCATATTTGCAATACGATGCAGGGAATGGTAAGAAGTAGAAGCATGAGAAGAGGCGAAGTTGATTTCCGCGTGGGCAACAATGCAAGAGTTGCTGCGTTGAGCGTTGGGACGATGCAACTTCACCTCCCGTCAGGATTTATCATGGAGTTGAATAATTGTTATTTTGTTCCTAGTTTAAGTCAAAACATTGTGTCACCTTCATGTTTGATGAAGGATGGTTATTCATTTGCGAGTAAAGACAATGGTTGTGTGATCTCAAAGAATGACATGTTTGTGGCTTTTGCATCCATTGTGAATGGATCGTTTATTTTAAATCTTGATGATACACCTATCTGTAATGTTAATGCTAAAAGGCCTCGGCTTAATGAGTTAAGTTCTACATATATGTGGCATTGTCGTTTGGGTCATATAAGTGAGAATCGCATGAAGAGGCTCCATGATGATGGTCTTCTAGCTTCGTTTGATTTTGAATCATACGAGACATGTGAGGCTTGCCTACTAGGCAAGATGACCAAGGCGCCATTCAAAGGATTTCCTGAGAGGGCGTCTGACTTGTTGGAACTCGTACATACTGATGTATGTGGACCAATGAGCACGACAGCTAGAGGTGGATTTCAATACTTCATAACTTTTACTAATGACTTTAGTAGATATGGATATGTCTACCTAATGAAGCATAAGTCTGAAACATTTGAAAAGTTCAAAGAATTTCAGAATGAAGTAGAGAATCAACGTGGCAAGAAAATTAAAGCCTTGCGATCTGATCGAGGAGGCGAATATTTGAGCCATGAGTTTAGCAATCATCTAAAGAGTTGCGGAATTGTTCCACAGCTTACGCCACCTAGAACGCCTCAGAGAAACGGCGTGTCCGAGCGACGTAATCGGACTTTGTTGGACATGGTTCGGTCTATGATGAGCCAGTCAGACCTACCACTCTCATTTTGGGGATATGCTCTAGAAACAGCCGCTTTCACATTGAATAGGGTACCGTCTAAGTCCGTAGTCAAGACACCATATGAGATATGGACTGGTAAGAGTCCCAGTTTGTCTTTTCTAAAGATTTGGGGTTGTGAAGTTTATGTCAAACGACTTATGTCAGATAAACTTACACCCAAGTCGGACAAATGCTTTTTCGTGGGATATCCAAAGGAAACTTTAGGGTATTACTTCTACAGCCGATCAGAGGGCAAAGTGTTTGTTGCTCGGAATGGTGTTTTCTTAGAGAAAGAGTTTCTCAACAAAGAGAAAAGTGTAGAGAAGGTGTATCTTGAAGAAGTTCAAGATGAGCCAATAGGAGATAACTCTACGAGTGATGTTAATGTAGCAGAACAAGTTGAGATACCTGTGGCAAGAGAAACACCACCACAACCACGAAGGTCAGCAAGAATCCATGAGGCACGTGGGGAAGTGTTGTTGTTAGACGATGACGAACCTGCAACGTACGCGGAAGCAATGATGGACCCAGATTCCGAGAAATGGCAAAGTGCCATGAGATCCGAGCTAGATTCCATGGGAGACAATCAAGTTTGGAACTTGGTTGACCCGCCTGATGGGGTTAAACCTATTGAGTGCAAATGGGTCTATAAAAAGAAAAAGGATATGGATGGAAACGTTCACGTCTATAAAGCTCGACTTGTTGCAAAGGGTTTTCGGCAAGTTCAAGGAGTTGACTACGACGAGACATTCTCGCCGGTAGCGATGCTTAAATCTATCCGGATCATTCTAGCAATTGCTGCTTATTTCGATTATGAGATTTGGCAGATGGATGTTAAAACAGCCTTTCTAAATGGAAATTTGGAGGAGGACGTGTATATGATACAGCCCGAAGGCTTTGTTGATACTAAAAATGCTGGAAAAATATGCAAGCTACAGAAATCCATTTATGGGTTGAAGCAAGCATCTCGGAGTTGGAATATTCGTTTTGATGAAGTGATCAAAGGGTTTGGCTTTCGTTAGAATGAAGAAGAACCTTGTGTTTACAAGAACGAAACTGGGAGCGCTGTTGTATTTCTAATCTTGTATGTGGATGACATACTATTGATTGGGAATGACATTCCTATGTTGCAATCTGTAAAGACTTCACTGAATAATAGTTTTTCTATGAAGGATTTAGGAGAAGCAACATACATTTTGGGCATCAAAATCTATAGAGATAGATCAAAGAGGCTTATAGGATTAAGTCAAGAGACATACATTGACAAGGTGTTGAAACGGTTCAACATGGAACAATCCAAGAAAGGGTTCTTGCCTATGTCACATGGTATACGTTTCAGCGAGAAGCAGTGTCCTTCGACAGCTGATGAGCGGAAACGAATGAGTAAGGTTCCATACGCTTCAGCAGTTGGTTCCATCATGTACACCATGATATGTACTCGCCCAGATGTCTCATATGCTCTAAGTGTTGCGAGCAGGTACCAAGCCAATCCAGGTGAGAGTCACTGGACGCTTGTTAAAAACATTCTTAAGTACTTGAGAAGGACTAAAGATGTGTTCCTAATCTATGGAGGTAATGAGGAGCTCGTTGTAAATGGTTACACCGATGCTAGCTTCCAAACTGACATAGATGATTCACAGTCTCAATCAGGTTTTGTGTTCACAATTAATGGTGGTGCTGTAAGTTGGAAAAGTTCCAAGCAGGAGACGGTGACTGATTCTACAACAGAAGCCGAGTACATTGCAGCTTCTGCCGCTGCAAAGGAAGGTGTTTGGATGAGGAGGTTCCTCATTGAACTTGGTGTGTTTCCAAATGCGTCGGCCCATTGAATATACATTGTGACAACAATGGGGCGATAGCGCAGGCTAGGGAGCCAAGGAATCACCAAAAGAACAAACATGTACTGCGGAAGTTTCATCTTATTCGAGAGTTCATCGGTCGAGATGAGATCAAAATGTGCAAAATACATACGGATTTGAATGTTGCAGATCCTTTGACAAAGGCTCTTCCACAGCCTAAGCATGAGGCGCACTTGAGGTCTATGGGGATTAGACATCTAAGAGATTAACTCTAGTGCAAGTGGGAGACTGTTAGGAATATGCCCTAGAGCTAATCATGTAGATGATTATATTCCGATTGTATCCATGATTAATAAAGTGTTCTTTGAATATCCATTATAGACAACTAGTATTGATTGACGATTATGTGAATTGTTTGTGGAACTCAATTACCTGAATGGTTATTCTAAAAGTTGTCCCTGGTCGTCATTCTTGTAAGAGCACACTTGAATATTAGACCAGCACATGTATTAGTTGATGGCTATGTTTCACAAGTCATAGACATGGAGATGTCAAACTAATAATGTGGGCACATGTGAGACATGTAGGCTGGACTGACCCAACAAGAGAAAGTCTCTATTCATGTCATGTACGTTATGTCCTTAGACCTGAGATTGTGGTATGTACTCAAGATGTGAAACGATCTACTTGGGGACTATCAAACGCTACTCCGTTATTGGGTAGTTATAAAGGTGGTCATTGGGTGGTCGGGAAACATGTTGTGAGACATAGACAATCAAGATGGAATTTGCCCCTCTCTTCGTGAGAGAGATATCACTGGATCACTCATGTGATTGGATCAACAAATGCATGGCCATGCTTGGGTTAAGTGTTAACCCACGAGTTGAACCATATCTCGAGTGGCAAAGGGAATAACTTGTACATGGTCATAGTGGTTCGTCTGATATGATCATAGCATATGCATAGGAGTTGACACACCTTGCTAGAGGCCGCTATCAACTATTGGTAGAGTAAGAGTACTTGGGCCATGTCTATGTATGCGTGAGGCCATAGGGTCGCACGCTTAAAGGGCTGGAAGCCTAATTCGGGTTGGACCCGAATTAGACTAGGTTTAGGGTTACTAATGGGCCTCCAACGTGGGAGCTCGTCAGGACGCCTATATAAGCAAGGGGTGGGCGCGGGGCGATATTGTTTCACGCCTTTTGGCAGCCGCCGTCGCCTCCCCACGCTCGCGGCCTTTTGCTCCTCGCGGACCTAGCAGTCCGGAGGCGCAACGCTTCCTCCCTGCACGTGTGTGATTCCTCGGAGGTGCTGCATCTGGAGCACAAGGACGAACCGCGCGAAGGGGACGTTGAGACGGACGACCACGCAACTGCACTGCCTGCTGCGACGCGCACGACTACATCAAGTCATCTTCCGTTGCACCTCCGCGTCTAGTGGTAATCCCGTAACCTATTACTAGTAGTAGATCCTGGTTTATGAGGTCAAAAAGTTTTGTTTTCCGGCTAGCGTAGCAACCTCTTATTCCATCAAAATTATACCATAAGCTTTAGAATGATCGACTCACCATTTTGAAGCGGACCTCCTGCCTAGGGCTTGGTATACTGGACGGTCCAGCTTCATCTCGGACATCGGCGGCGGATGCCGATGATTCGGCCCTTGCTGGAGAAGCAGCCGATACCGCTGGTGCTGGTGTTGTTATTTCCAGCGTCGCTTCCGATACGGTGGCCGTTTCTTGTGGCGGCGACCCCACTCTATCATCGGGGACTTCGGCTGACGGTACCGATGCCGACGTTGCCTCTGCTGTTACGGCGGGTGGAGTTGTTTCTTCGCCGGGCAGTCTGGCCAATGGTGCCGATGACGATGCTTCTGCTATCGTAACGGGTGGAGTTATCTCTTGGTCTGGGACGTCATCCATCGGTTGATCAGGCACGCTCACCGATGGAGGTTCTGCCGATGACCCGCCGACAGTTGGTGCAACTGGGGCTGATGAGGGTTCCGTCGATGGCGTGCCGGCAGTTGGTGGTGCGACTTGAGCCGATGGCGAAGGGGAAGCCAGCCTCAGGCGCCTCTTTTTCGTTGGTGCAGCGTCAGGGGAACCAACCCGCTTTGACGAAGACCGGGGGGCATCGACAGCTGGGCTAGAAGGTGCTTGTCTGCTGGAAGCAGATGCCGATGACCATAGTGCCTGAAAAGTATAAAACAAGTTATATAAGATGGAATGTTGCCGATGAAACAGTATGTAATCAGTACGGGTAAAGATGGATTTACTGCATAAACCCACGTCAAGGCAACAGCAGCGGCCGATGTAGCCTGGGCTTTTGTAGGTGGCGGCGTAGGTACCTGTTGAGGCATGAAGGTAGCCAGCGTCGGAGCTTTGGTGCCGATGATGGATATGGCGCCCATTATCCGAAGATTGAAGGGCCTGCCACTGTTGCTCGTTGTGGGGATCGGATCATCGGCCTGTCAAGCGCAAAGGAGTTAAGTGCCGATGACGAAAGTAAAGTAATAAAAATACATCGGATGGAAGACTTACTGTGTCGTTAGGGATGATGTAATCGACGTCAATCAGGTGTCGATAGTAGTGTGAAGACTTGGCGAATAGCTGGCACTTCCACTCTTGCCACCAAGACTTGTACTCGTTAGTGTTGAAGGAGGTTGGCGACCAGGAAGACAAGTTGATATCTGACGTATCGGCGTCGGCAGGAAGGTTGACGACTTTATTCCAGTCTAATGCGCTGGAGATTGTCTGCCTTGGCCTCACTACTTTGGAGTAGCAGAGTTTGATCGGCAGTTGGCCAAATGCCAGTTGTCTCGCCGCTGCCGATGGATAGTAGAACTCGTAAGATGGAGGGGCATTCTTCCCGGATCCGAAGATATTCAATGGAATCGCTCGGGGAGTGATGCTGGCCTTCATGATTGCTCGGTTCTCAGGCAGGTTTACATCGGACAGGTTGAACAGCAGCGGGAACTGATTGTGCTCATCGATATATGGCCACCAGGTCCGTTCTGCGGAGGGGAGACCGTTGTAGAACTTCTGGAAAAACTAGCCGAAGTACTCTGTATCGGCATCGGTACTTGGCAGCACTATAATAGCCTCTCCAAAATTAAGTGGAGGGCAAGTTGCCGATTCATCATCCCCATATCGGTAATCTTCCGATATATCTCTTGGGAATTGTTGGGCAAACAGATCAAACTGGAGAGCCCTGTGCATGTGTGCGTTCAACCACAGATTGACAAACCACCAGGGGCCTCCAAGATTGCCGATGGGTTCTCCTAGCAGTAGCTTCTGGGATACTTGATGTAGCAATCGGTATACTGATCCAAGAAGGTACCTGCCTAAGGGGAGCCTTGTTCCATCGGCAAGTAGCTCAGCCGCTGGAAGGTGCATGGTGGTCGGGCCGACGGTTTTGCCGCAGAAGACGAACTTCTCCAGCCGTTGGTTTACCGATCCGGTTTTCTGGTTCTCCTTGATGTAACCCGTCCAGCCGCTGATGTTCCAGGTATTCATCTTATACTCGGCTTTTCTGTTCAAAAGGGTGAAGGTATCGGTAGAGGTGATGTCTAAGCCGGTCAACATGTAGACATCGGCAAGGGTTGGGGAGGATGGTCCATGCCTAAAGAGGAAGGCGTTCATGCTATCGGACCAGAAATATGAGGCTGCCATTAACAAGTTTTCGTTCTTCTCCATATCGGCAATTGAAAGCCTGATACACTGATCCAGGCTGCGTTCTTGCCAGTACACTTGCTCTGATCTAGCTACCCTAAGGTGCCAATTCTTCCAACCCTTGGTAGGCTTGGGCCATGACCGGAAGGCGTCCTTCCACAATCCTAGACCGAAACACTCGGATCTGAATGGTACCCGATTGGTTTCTGCAATGATGATAAAGGTGGGATCTGGATTGCCCATGGGGCCTAAGCAGCTTAAGTTGGAATCAGCAAGTGGGATCACTATCTTGTTGTATAGTTCCTAGGGTTCGAAGAAAAGAATGGGACGAATCAGGAAAGATGGGGATAAATCCGAGTTTATGTAAGAAAAAGAACCAGCAGTGGGTTGGATTAGGTGGAGATGGAACCTTACCTTTGGGATGTCAACTTGGATCGCCATTGGAGTCGAAGAGGTGCTTGCAGTTTGTCCTTGGATTGCGGAAGAGTACTGTTGCTCGGGCTCGTGTTCTTCAGAGCGGCTGGAGGTTGAAGACGAAGGCAGGAAGGTGAAAGTGAAAATGAGCTCGGGTAAAAAGGCAGTGTGGATCCGGTAACTTTTATAAGCTTACTCAGGGGCATTTTGGGGTTCCGTTTCACACTGTGCAGGAATGTGGAGAGGCCCGCGGTAGATACGCACGGTGATCGAGGTGGTCTGCAACTGTTTGTGCTACAATCGAGGGATTTTATTATTAAATTGCGGTTCCACACGCGGGGATCGAGGAAACCGTGCATCCATCTCAGAAGTAACGGCTACAGCAACGGCTACAGTGGAGAGAATTTCGGCACGTAAAGTATTATACATCCTGAAACTGGGGGCATGTGTTGACACCGTTTTTCAGCGCGTGTCAAATGAGCTAAGGTTTGACTGGTCAGCAGCCGTTCTCTATCGGCATCGGTAAGTATGAGCCAATATTGCCGATGGGAGTGTCGCGGGAAGGCCAAGTGTGTTGCCAATGAAGAGTCCTTGTCGATTGCCGATGAGGGATCATTGCCAAATGCCGATGAAAGGTCATTGCCGATTGCCGATGAAGGGTGGTTGCCGATTGCCGATCGGGAAAGTATTGCCGATGCCGATGCCGATGGGCATGGAATGCTAATGGGCGTGACTTAGCGTTTGGTGGCAGCAGAAGACTACAGGTAGCCAAAGAAGGAAGTCGCAGGGATCTGCCGATGAAAAGTTTCCATCGAAGAGGAGTATAAGGAAAGTGGTGTTTTGTACCAGTATTATTATAGTAGTTTGAGTCCGACTCTTGCATGAGTCGTTTATTTTCCTTTAAAATAGGTGTGTTTGTTTAGGGAAATAAATATTATTGTTTTAGATCCGACTCCTGCGTGAGTCAATTTCCTTAAAGATAGGAGTTTGTTTTAGGAAGGATATGAGTCGTGTCCTTGTACAACTCTCCATGCGGAAGTATAAATACGTACCCGAGGGCTACGGAAAAGACAATCAATCCAATCAAAAAAAACCAATTTTATCTTATTTTACTTTTTATCGCAATTTACCTTTATTGCATTAGTTATAGCTTTTCAACGAGTTCTTCAAGCTTCGACGGGCTGCATCACCTTGATCTCCGTCAAGTCCTTGCAAGTTCCGCGTGGGAGTATCTCTGAGCTTTGGCATTCCGGGCGCATCGTTGTTTGCCTCGTTCAGCTCTGCTCTAGTTATCCTTGATCAATCTGAGCCTTGACGTCCGGGCGCATCACTGTCGTCTCGTTCAGTTTTGTTCTAGTTATCATCCTTGTCGATTGATTGGTCAAATCGACTGGCACGCCTCCGGAATACCGAGCTTTGGGTAATAGCCCGAGCTGTTTGCAAATCCTGACGCTTTTTGTGTCAACAACGACGTAGGATGAACTCCAAATAACTAGCTTCAAAGAAGCCAAGATAACTTGCTGCAAGCAACGATAACTAGTGCAACCTGACAAATAAAACTCGAAGCCAACCACCGTCTTTAACTGGCAACCTGAATCGAGGATTCGCCCAACCACACTCTCAAAGAACCAACCAACACAACCTACAATCAATCAAGGAGAACCTTGAAGGGAGTAGGAGTACCAATTGGGAGCGGATGAAGCCGCCGCTTCTGTAAATCCACGAAGGAAATCACAAGACCAAAGGGTTAGAGGTCACTCTCAAGGTTTGTTAGCACACAGCTGAACAAAGGGGTTCTGTATTTCAATTATCAAAAGTCTGACCTTACAAAGACTCTAGGGGGGTATTTATACTAGTAATAGCCCTGCTAGATAGGTGAAAACTCGAAATAAAACAATAGATGCGAACTATGTGAACAGGCCTCCTCGGAATGCCTTCCTGCAGAGTTCCCGCGTGGCTGTTGGACTTCTGTGTAGTCTTCAGTGTTTTGAGAATAACTCCACCTTGGAAAGTACAAATGACATGCTGTCGGTTGCGTTGGAAAGATAACTTGATAAGCTTTCACACCATGTGCAGCATGCACCACTAAATATTGTAGAATGGTACAGTTTTACACGGGAAGTTGACCAACAGACTGACTGTCGACCATCTGACTAGTCTGCACTAAAACTGGTCGCCAGACTAAATGGAGCATCCAAACTGTTCGGAACTTGATGCATTGGAAACTAGACTTGATAAGCTTTCCAAAATGTCCTCATTGACCTTCATAGCTTTTGGGAATCAAATGGTATGACTATTTCTTCTAGATGGTTCTGTCACGCTAGACTGACTCGAACGTGATTCTTCTCTGTAGTTCACTCTTGGTGTATCCATGTTATCCTCCTTGGTAAACCAGATCAATAATAACATGCACGACTTAGGTCGTATATGATTATCATTAATATGAACATGAATTTCACAAAGTAGAGCGTGCACCTCTTGTTGTAGTTTCTTTGCTCGGCTACGTGTGATCGGCCCATCAAAGTCTTGGGCTGGTGTGGTTGGAGTGCTTGATGGTGACGTCGGAATTCTTGATGACGTGGTCGGAGTGCTTGATGGCGTGGTCATATCAGTTACCCACCCAAATCCTCTGGTCAATCCCACAGTAGGAACCACCCCGGAAGCCCCAGAGGGAGCACCGACGAAGATCTCTACGACACGATGACGAAGAGCGCGACAGGGTCCAGCGTGATCAAACACCGGCACCGGCGCGCCAAAGCCCTCCGAGGGAGCACCGACGAAGATCCCCGTGACACGACGATGAAGAGCGCGACAGGGTCCGGCATGATCGAACACTGGCACTAGTGCGCCAGAGCCCTCTGAGGGAGCACCGACGAAGATCCCCACGGTATGACGAAGATGAGCGCGATAATCCCCGACACGATCGACCACCGGCGCCGGCGCCCTAAGCTATAGGCAGATTACGCCCCTTCTCCGCTTGTTTACGTACCATCAGGTGGCCCCAGAATTTCAGAGTAACATCGGTGGAGAAATATGACAGCAAGGCAAACCCAGAGCAATGGGTGTCCACGTATGAGATCACCGTGTACGCTGCCGGAGGAGACCAAGACGTGATGGCCAATTACTTGCCAGTAATGTTGTCGACCTCCAACAACAGCTGGCTCCAAAAGATTCCGGAAGGCACCATCGACAGCTGGGAGGACCTCAAGAAAATCTTCATCAAGACATACAGGGCTACTATCGATGGGATATCGTGTAGGGTAACCATAAACCGGCTTACCTGAGCCGTAGGCCCATTTCCTCCCGGCCCACGAAGGAAGGCGAACAAACGAAACCGAATTCTACTCGGTAAAGACGACAAGACCGAAGTGCAGCTTAGGACTCTAAGTTTGTAACCGAGTAGGATTAGAGCAATCCTCAGCTAGACCCTGGACTATAAAGGGCTAGTGAGGGTACCACCCAAAAAACATCTGAACGTACTACGTAACACCCGATACGTAGAGCGACACACAACACCTTGTACTACAAGATCAAAGCAATAACAAGCGACTCAACTGGGCGTAGGGTTATTACTCGACTGTGTCGAGGGCCTGGACCAGTATAAACCGTGTGTCCCTGCGTGTCCAACCACAAAGGTTTCACTATTCGCCGAGGCACGAACTACTGTCCCGGGTAACCCCGTGGTAGGCTATCGGTGGTAAAACATCGACAGCTGGCGCGCCAGGTAGGGGCTTTCGGTGAATTTTCTCTCAAGAGCTTGGTGGACCACGACCTCAGGATGTCGGAATTGACGGAATCAACATTTTTCTTCGGATCATGGATCTGCAAGATCAATGATGACGGAAAGATTCGAAGCCAACTCCAAGAAGAAGGAGTTGATCAAGATCTTCAAGAACTAAATCAAAAGACCCAAAAACTCACAATTTCGAAACCAGCCAGATCAGCAGATGAAGATGGATATGAAACTAACTCGAAGAAGGAGACTTCACCATATACCCACTTCGAGACCAACACGGAAAGATTAAGCACCAACCAAGTCGGAATACGCAACCAGGCCATAAGCAAGAACAACTCGGAGACAATCAAGTACTCGGTTCCATACGGACTGCATAATTCCGCATCGACATGCGAGAAAACTCTTCGAAAGAGGATGACAAGGAGCATAACTCTGAAAGGCGCTCAAGAAGGAATGATCATGTCAACGACTCCAGAAGGATGTATCGTACATTGGCCAAACCAATCCTCGAAAATTCAAGGACAAGGTACAGAACTACCGTTCCAAATAGGAAAAGAACTCGGACTTTACCAAGGATCATCATATGAGACAAGGAGGAGAAGCCAGCAAATAAAAAGAACTCGGAGAGCACATACTATATACATGGTAGAGCTTGAACCTTGTTTAGAGCCACCACAAATACCTGACTTAAAATCATCAGATGAATCAGAAGGAGATATCTCAGACGATGAGGATGGTGATGAGAATGAAACCAACGATCACAAACCTGCAAGGCTGAAAAAGAACAAGGCTAGAGCAGGAAGAAGAAATTGAGCTGCCCAGAGAAAACAAATATGGAACAAATACAAAGCGGAATTAACAGAATACAACAAGAAGAAGGTAGAAAGAGAATCCATGAGGAATACAAAGAGAGAAAGAATCTAGGAACTGACGAAAGAACTAAACATCCTCACTAAAGAGGAAAGAATCACAGACGAGCCAATAAAACAAGACAGAGACCCCAATAAACAACCCGACGACAATACACCTCAAGAAGGACAAGGGGAAAAACATGAGGAACAACCACCCAAGAAATCAATATTTCACAGACTAGGGAAACAGAGATACCACAACCATCGGAAAGATAGGAACAGTGTCTCGGACTAGTAAAACAATACGGCCCAAACTGGGGCCAACGTTACCCGGAAGACTACGGTGAATCAGAATACAGGGGGGATAGGGATTATTACAGAAGAGATTGGTCACCAAACTTCAACAGAGCAGAACAATACGACAGATTCCCATGCTTTGCAGGAAGACTGCAAACGTTGAAATTACCACACAAATTCAAACCAGCAAACCACTCCAAATACAATGGAAAAGTGGAACCTAGACAATGGATAAGAGTATATTCCCAATCTATCAAACCCGCAGGAGGAAACAATGACATCAAAGCCTTATACTTCCCAATGGCACTCGAAGCCATGCCTTTGCAATGGTTTGACAAGCTAAAACCGAGATCAATCAAATATTGGGAGGATTTGCAAGAAGCCTTCTGCAACAACTTTGCAGGGATAATAACACATCTCATGACAGCAGCAGAATTGAAGAATGTAAAATAGAGAAGAGGAGAAACACTAAGGAAATATTATCGAAGGTTTGGAGAACTCAGAGCTCAAATACATGACTTCACTGACAAAGAAGTAATAGAAACGTTTGCAGACGGAATCATAGCAAATTGGCAGTTCAAAGATTACTTCAACGAAAACCCAAGATTTAACGAAGACTTCAAAAGAGTTGTCGAGAAGATGATATCATCAGAAGAAAGAACTCGACAAAGATTCACCCGAGATTCTCATGAAAACAAAAGACCAGATTTCAGACCAAATGACAAAAGGCCAAGACAAGACAACATGGTAGCAGCAACTGACAACAAAAGAAGGTTTAACGATAATGATAAAGGAGGATACAACAACAACAAAAACAATAGATACTCAAACAACAATTACCAGGGCAACAACTATGCAAAAAGGCCAGTAGAAAGAATAGAAGACTTACCCTGTTATATACATCCTCACGCATGCCATAAACTAGTCAAATGCGACACCTTTCAACGAAGATTCACAAAGAAAGAAGATACACGAGCAAACAACTCAGAATAGAGAAAAAATGAATCTGGGAAGGATAAAAAGAAAGCAGAGGGGAATTATCAAGAACCTCAACGACAAAGTACTCATTGATGGAGGAGCAGGATTAAACATAATATTCTCAGACACCCTGAGGAAGATGAATTTGGACTATGAAGGCATGATCACACCAACAAGTATTTCTTTCTACGGGATAATACCCGAAAAAGCTTCCATACCATTGGGACAAATCACCTTACCAGTCACCTTTGGAACACCAGACAAATATCGAACCGAGTTCATCAAGCTCGAAGTAGCCGACTTCGAATCATGTTATCATGCAATCCTTGGAAGACCAGTACTCACAAGATACATGGCAATATCCCATTACCCATACCTACTGCTCAAGATGCCGACAACAAAAGGAGTCCTTTCACTAAAGGGAGATTTAAAAAGGCATATGATTGTGATGTACAAGCCATACAAATATCAGAAAAAATACAAGATTAAAAAGAAGACATTGCGAAGAAGGTTGAGAAAATGAACCCGGATGAAATCCAAATACCGGCAAAGAAGCCAAACAATTTTACACCTCCAAAAGAAGCAGCCACGAAGACAATCGACCTACTAATCAGAGATCCAGAGAAGACAACAATAATCAGTGCGAACCTGGATCCCAAATAGGAACTCGCACTCACCAACTTTCTAAGGGTTAACAAAGACATATTCGCATGGAAGCCAGCTGACAAGCTAGGAGTCCCAAAGGAGTTGGCTGAGCACAAAATTGACACAAACAAAGGATCAAGACCAGTAAAATAGAAGCTACGCAGATTTGCACCAGACAGGAAAGCAGCAATCAAAAAGGAAATAACAAAATTACTAGTAGCAGGGTTCATCAGGGAAATAATCAACCCGGACTGGTTAGCCAACCCAGTTTTGGTGGAGAAAAAGAACTCGAAAGAATGGTGTATGTGTGTGGATTACACAGATCTTAACAAACATTTCTCAAAAGATCCATATGGCCCACCAAGAATTGACCAAGTCATAGATTCAACAGCTAGATCATCACTACTATCTTTCCTCAACTGCTATTCGGGGTATCATCAAATATCACTGAGAGAAGAAGATCAAAGCAAAACATCTTTTATAACACCCTTTGGAGCATACTACTACAAGTCAATGCCATTCGAACTGAAAAACGCAGGAGCAACATATCAAAGAGCAATACAAACTTTTCTAGGAGATCAAATCGGAAGAAACGCTGAGGCATACATTGACGACATAGTAATCAAAACAAAGGAACCTGAATCACTACTGGAAGACCTAGAAGAGACCTTCAAGAACTTGAAAGCATAGAAGTGGAGACTCAACCCCACAAAATGCGTCTTCGGCGTACCGTCAGGACAACTACTCGGTTTCTTAGTCAGCAACAGAGGAATTGAAGCAAGCACAAAACAAGTCAAAGCAATAATGGATATGAAGCCACCAAGAAAGATCAAGGACATACAAAAACTCACAGGATGTATGGCAGCTCTCAACAGATTCATATCGAAATTAGGAGAAAAAGGACTAGCCTTCTTCAAACTTCTAAAAAAGAAAGAGAACTTTGAATGGACAGAAGAGGCAAATCAAGCTTTTATCGAATTAAAAGAATACTTATCATCATCTCCAATAATGACACCACCAAGAAATAAGGAGGACATGATGCTATATATCATGGCAACAAAAAATGTAGTAAGTACAGCAGCCATCGTGGAAAGAGAAGAACCCAGACATACCTACAAAGTGCAGAGACTAGTATACTACATCAGCGAAGTACTCACAGAGTCGAAAGTCAGATACCATGTACAGAAACTTCTATATGCAGTACTCATATCATCAAGAAAACTGAGGCATTATTTCCATGAGCACAAAGTAACAGTAGCAACCAACTTTCCATTACAAGACATACTCAGAAACAAAGACGCCACAGGCTAAATATCAAAATGGGCAGTAGAACTCGGATCTCGAAATATAGACTTCAAACCAAGAATAGCAATCAAGTCACAAATATTACCCGACTTCGTCGCAGAATGGACAGAAATCGCACAAAAAGAACACGAGCCAATACGGGACCACTGGAAGATGTACTTCGATGGTTCTCTGAAGCTTGGAGGGGCAAGAGCAGGTGTTCTACTGATTTCCCCAGAAGGAAGACAATTAAAGTACGTGCTACAGATATTATGGAAAGCAACAAATAATGAAGCAGAATACGAAGCGCTCATACACAGGTTAAAAGTAGCAACTACTCTGGGAATCAAAAGAATCCTCGCATATGGAGATTCGGCAGTAGTACTCAATCAAGTAAACAAAGAGTGGGATTGCACAAAAAACAACATGGACGCATACTGTGCAGAAGTAAGAAAACTCGAGAAGAACTTCGAGGGACTAGAAATCCATCACGTCTTAAGAGATTCAAATGTGGTAGCAGATATCTTATCTAAATTGGGATCAGACAGAGCAAAAGTACCACCCGGGATATTCATAGAAGAACTCGCAAAACCATCAATCCAGGAAATCAATAAACAAAAAGAGGACCCGATGGACATAGACAAGATAAAAAAAATCCGACACCTTAAGACAAATCCTCACAATAGAGAGCAATTGGAGGCAACCATACATCGATTATAAAAGTGAAAACAAACTACTCGGTGACAAAGCAGGAGCAACAAGGATTATAAGGAAGAGCAAAGCATACGTCCTCATAAAAGACAAACTATACAAGAGAGCAGCATCCTCTGGAGTACTATTGAAATGTGTATCTACACAAGAAGGAAAAGAGATATTGGAAGAAATCCACTCGGGATGTTGTGGAAACCATGCAGCGTCTAGAACATTAATTGGCAAAGCATTCAGAAGCGGATTCTATTGGCCAACAACACTTAAAGATGCAAAACAATTAGTTAAGACATGCAAAAGTTGCCAAATGTTTGCAAGGCAATCACATGTTCCAGCACACAATCTAATCTGCATACCGCCAGCCTGACCTTTCTCATGTTGGGGCTAGATCAAGTCGGACCCCTCAAGAAAGCAAAAGGAGGATTTGAATACATATTCGTGGCAGTAGATGAATTCACCAAATGGATTGAGTACAAACCATTAGTCAAATACAGTGCGGAAAAGGCAACAGAGTTCATACAAGACATCATGCACAGATTTGGGATGCCCAACCGTATAATCACAGATCTTGGGTCACCATTTACAGCAAAGGAATTTCAATATTGGGCAAGAGACTGCGGAATAGAGATAGACTATGCATCAGTAGCTCACCCCCAAGCAAATGGACAAGTTGAAAGAGCCAATGGGCTATTATTGCAAGGCCTAAAACCAAGACTATATGAAGACCTAAAAGACTATGGAAGTAAGTGGATAGAAGAATTACCAAAAGTGGTATGGGGTTTAAGAACTCAAATCAGCAGAACAATAGGATATTCACCTTTCTTCCTGGTATACGGGTCCGAAGCCGTATTACTGGTTGACATAATATGGCAATCACCAAGAATTGAGCAATACGACGAAGGAGAAGCAGAAGAAACAAGACGGCTAGAAATTGACACAATCGAAGAAATAAGAAAACAACTCGGTAATACAAAATACAAGATACCTACAAGGTTTACGAAGACATTACGACAAAAACATGCATCCAAGAACACTAAAGCTAGGAGATATGGTATTACGACTAATTCAAAAGAAAGAAGGAAGACATAAACTACTCAGCCCGTGGGAGGGTCCTTTTATCATCAAGACAGCAATACAACCCGGAACTTACGAGCTGATGACAGAAGACGGAATTCAGTTGAGCAACACTTGGCATATTAGCCAACTCAAGAAATTTTACAACTAAAGACACAAGATACAAGACTTCAAGAACAAATGATCTACAAGTCTGCCATTTCGTGAGGTGGCATGACAAACCAATAGTTTGCACATTGAGAGGCACTGTTCGGCATTTTAAGTCGGTTGTTTCGTGAGGCAACTTGACAAACCGACTGCTTTGCACCAAGAGCGGCACAGTGTGGTTCATATATATAAGTCTACCATTTCGTGAGGCGGCATGACAAGCTGACAGCTTTGCACCAAGAGCGGCACTGTCTAGCATTTTTTAGTCAGTTGTTTCGTGAGGCAACTTGACAAACCGACTGCTTTGCACCAAGAGCGGCACAGTTTGGTTCATATATATAAGTCTACCGTTTCGTGAGGCGGCATGACAAGCTGACAGCTTTGCACCAAGAGCGGCACTGTCTAGCATCTTTAAGTCGGTTGTTTCGTGAGGCAACCCGACAAACCGACTGCTTTGCACCAAGAGCGGCACAGTCTGGTTCATATATATAAGTCTACCATTTTGTGAGGCGGCATGACAAGCTGACAGCTTTGCACCAAGAGCGGCACTGTCTAGCATTTCAAGTCAGTTGTTTCGTGAGGCAACTTGACAAACCGACTGCTTTGTACCATGAGCGGCACAGTCGGGTTCATATATCTACAAGTCTACCGTTTCATGAGGCGGCATGACAAACATCAAACTACTCGGTGCAACAAAGAAGACCAGTCCCTCGATGACATCTAAGATAATTACTTGTACAACGTGACACAACATAACTGCTTGGAGAGCAGCACAAAACTCAGCACAACAAAGACTACAAGCCGAATACTATCATGTCAGAAAATGACATCTACTACTCCAATATCAGAAACTACTCGACAGTACTACCTCGAAGCTACTCGGAGGTTATTAAAACGCAAAGGCAAAGATCTACAGAACCTGGCTCAGAAGCATAAGGCATTCTATGAACAATATCTTCAGTATAGTCACCAAGACATAAAGACCAATAATACTACCCAGAAAGAACTCGGGAACCCAGAAGCATCTTCAAAGCCCAAGACAGAGGCATGATACTACAAACTTCGATCAAAAGAACTCGACAATAACTCACAAGACCTGGAAAATAAAGTACTCATCAAGACAACTAGCAAGTCGACTAGAGAACAACTTATAGACAAAGCAAGACAAAAGCATCACAATATCAGGACGAAGCCTGACAATATATTAAGCAAAAGTATCATTCAGAGTATATTACAAGATCATCACCCAAGGACAAGTAAATGTTTCTTATCAAGAAGAAGAAGGAAACACTTTCATTTGACCAAATATCTTGCGACAAAGCTCCTGGACTGCAGGCTTTGATTGCTCCCACCTCGCCAAGAGATTGGCGTCCATCGGATCTTCAAGGATTCGATCCAAAGGCACATCAGGAGCAAGGGCTCGAACAAAAGAAACAACATTGTTTATACAGTGCTCAAACCCATTCTCCACAAATTCTCGAAAATGAAGGGGCAGTGCAGGAATTAAGGTCTTCAAGCCTTCTTTAGCATCATCTTCATGATAGACAGCAGCTATGACAGGCTTCCCAGCATCATACAAAGACTTATATCGTTCATGAACGCCCAGAAGTTGAGACTGCAACTCTTGCTCCGACTTCAAAAGCTGGAAAAGACAAACAATTCAGAAAGCTAAGAATGAGAACGACAAAAAGACAGAAACAACAAGCAATCACTAAACTCACAGCTTCAGTTTTCTTCTCTGAAGACTCAAGACGAAGAGACAAGTCTTTCTTCTCTTCATTCAAAGTCACCAAAGCTTGTTCAGCAGCTACAAATGAGAATATCAAAAAGAGAAAACAAAAAAGTTAGGGAAAATATAAAAATACTTACCAGCTAGCTTATCCTTCAAATCAGAAAGGGCAGCAGATGAAGAAGCTTTTTCGTGCTCCAAAGCGGCTCGAGCTTGGGATAGCTCAAGATGAACCCTATCAAGATTAGCTTGAAGAGTGGCAGTTGATTGAACTTCTGAAGTAGAAGCAACCAATTCCTGACAGGCTTCCTGCAAGAGATAAAGATTGAAACAAAAGTATAAACCAAAAACCAAAAGAAGGGAAAACAGGAGCAAATAGCTTTAGCTCAGCACCAAAAGACTTTGACAAGTCATTCCAAGAAGAAACAAGCTTCTGGACTCGATCAACACGGCTAAGGTGGACTTCTGACCCTTGAAGGAGCAAAGGAGCCATTGGAGCCTTACCCGAGATATTCAACTCGGGTACTTCAAGGAGAGGCACGTCGACAGGAGGAGAGGCACCGACCAACTCAGAGGTACCACCAATATTAGCAACATCAGGAGGGCAAAGTCCTACAAGAGATAAAATAGGAAAAGTTAAGAGAGGAGCAAAAGGCAAAAATCTCCATTCAACAAAAAGAACCCTACCACTCTGGGATGAAGCAGGAGCATCAAAGGAAGACCTAAAGAAAGCAAAAGCAAGAATATTAGGCAAAGACAATTAAAGAAACAAGCATTATACAGCAAATATAACTTACTTAACAGACTTGCTGAAGGAAGCAGCAACTTGAGCAAATGAAAGCTCGGGAATATCAAAAGAAAAATCATCCTCTAGCAATGAAGAAGAGGATATCGGAATAGTCGAAGGGATTGGGGCAGCTTCGCTAGAAGATTGATCGACAAACAAACTACGTCTAAAACAACCTCACAGTAAGACAAAAGTTACGACAAAGAAAGACAAAAAGGACAACAAAGAAAGAAACTCACGGAGAACGAATAAGCGGAGGATCATCACCAGAAGACTCCTCATCAAGAGGGACAGATTGGCCACCTGATCAAAAACAAGCACAAGAGTAAGGAAAAGCAGTAAATAGAACAACTTAGCTAAAAGCAAAAACGCTCACCTACAATAATGTTACCTGTGGGAGTACGTGGTCGAGAAGTGCGACGACGAGTAATAGGAGCAAGTGGAGGAGGTTGAGTAGAGGGCTCAAGCTTCCTCTTCCAAGAAAATAACAAAAGCTGAGTAATCCGAGGATCAGGAGTATAGGGCACATACCCATCAGTAACACAGAATCCGGGGATCAACCTGGAAGCAGAACTCGAAGCAACGGTGACTTCAGCAACAGTCTCGGTAGGGTCAAAGGCATTTGTCCCAAAAGGCAAATCAAGCCTAAAAGAATGACCATAATCCTGAAACACAAAGCAAGCTATTAACAAGCAAAAAAACTCAGAAAAAAGATGTCAGGATGAACTACAAAGTTCACTAACCTGAGGAGGAGGATTTTCAGCATTGTATTCTGAAATTTGGGGAGGAAGAGCAGATACACCACTCAAAACCCTCCCCAAATGATCAAATGCATCTTCATTAGACAACTCATAATTAGGAATAATTCGAGATGGATCAGAAGAACCAACATACTCAAAGCCAAGATGCTCCCTTTGCATAAGAGGTTGAACCCGGCGATGATAGAAACTAGCAATCAACCCATTGCTAGTCAATCCGGATTGTTTCAAGAAGTTTATCCGAGTCAGCAAAGGCTTAATAGCAAAAGACTCCGAAGAAGACAAAGGATCATTCCAACAAGGAAGGGAAGTTGGAAGAGCAACAAGATTGGAAGAGAAATAAGCATCAGGCTTGGAAATATAAAACCACTTATCTGCCCAATCCTTAACAGAATCATAAAGAGTGAACGAAAAATAGTTATTTTTCACCCCCAGACGGAACTGAATAGCGCAACAACCAAAAGAGTGACTCGGCTTACTCTCATGGAAGCATAGGCGAAAGAAATGACGAAAGAGAAGAAGACAAGGAGGGATGCCAATGAATGCCTCGCACAAGTGAACAAATGAGGCAAGGAAAAGAACCCCGTTAGGGGCCAGATGATGGAGCTGAATACCATAGAAACAGAGGAACTCCATCAAGAAGTCAGAGGGAGGGAAGCAAAGCCTAGCGCGAACAAAAGGAACAAAGAGCACAGTCTGATCAGGGGAGGGACTTGGGATGACGTGCTCACTAGGAAGAGAGTACTCAGAAAAAATCCGTGCCTGAAGCAGACCATGAGCAACTAGCAGATCCAAATCTGCATCCTGAGTTGAAGGCTTGGGAGACCGCTTCATCTGACGAGACATCTCGACGTACTCAAGATTATCTATATGATCCAATACGGTGTCTTCGTCAACAAATTCTTTGTTCTTGTTCTTATTCTTCTTCACCATCCGGCGGATCAAGGACAACCAGAGCGGCGGCGGCAGTTAGGGTTTTGCAAGTAAAGGGAAGAGTTTTTTACCGCAAGGTAAAAAAGAAGAGATAATAAAAGGGAAGATTTATAAGGAAGCGTTACCTACAGCGGAAAGTACAGTAATTGAAAAATACCATCAATTACGGAACGGAACCTAAAGCAGTTAGACAACACCTCCTTTTCAGAATACATAGACAGCTCGCAAAAGAACCCGGTCATTACAACCAAGACAGATACAAAAACTCAGAAGATTGAGACAACAATTCTTTGATTCCTCATTTCTCAAATACAAGTCTCGAGTATAGACTAAATATAAAGTTACAAACACACAACTACCAAAAGGAGCTAGTACAAGTCGGTAGCTAAGAACCCGGTCGAATTCGAGGTTAGGACAACCCGAACCAAGATTCAATATTGACAGACAAAGCCAAACAACTCGGATTTGTGCAATACCCAGCAGAGCAATGCACACCCAAGCTGTCAAAGGTAGCAGAAGCAGAACCCGGAAGCCATTCAAGATTGGCAGCGAGAGACGCAGTAAAACAGTAGTGACCAAATTCAAGTCATACAGATCAGCATCAGCACGCACCAAAATGACACAGCACAGGACTATCCAAGGAACGCTTCTTCAACCAAGACCGTGAGGATTAGGACACTGGTAGATCAGGCAGCGCAACATGCGACAGCCTCATCACAAGATCTACACCATTTGCCTCAAAACCGCCCACAGCTTGGTCCTACCCTGAAACCAGCTGTCTACTGGTTCCTATCACAAGAGCTACACCATTCACTAGATTACAACCAAGAAAGAGAAGAAAGAAGCCCGGGGGCTCGTCAAGCTCGCCCTCTACAATATCCATAATACAACAAGGGCCTCTTACAAGGAAAAACAGAAGATATGTGACAAGGAAACCATACTACAGCTATTTATAGAAGAATAACGGGTGCACATACACCAAGTCCATGAAGAAAGGACAACATCAGCAATAGTACATAAAGAGAGTAGTAAAGGCAAAAGATTCTACAAGGACTACGTTGATGAGATACAAACGGCTACAATAAAGCAGTACATCAGAGTACTAGATAGAATATCCAGAAGAATATTCCAAGGACAATCATATAACCGGGGACACTTATTGGATACCAAAAACAACTCGGTTAGCGATCTTATAGGTACAACAACCAGAAGCTACCGATACAAGGCCAGTACAAGCCTCATCTACAACAAGAGATCACAAGTGACAAAATATAAAGGCTAAAACCAAGGACAGATCAGGTCTACTACCGAAGAAGACCTAGCACTTGGTAAAAAACTCGCAGAATAAAACAACCCAGAGCTTCCTTAACGCCTGAAGAAAGTCCTGGTTCATAGGCAGAAAGCCACTCCTAGCAAATGAGATTGGACAGCTCCAGCTCTAGCCTTTCCAGCAAGAGTTCGGCGCAAGCATGCACGACCAGGAAGATATAGCATACCACATCAACCAACTCAGGAGCGGCAACGGTTACAGCCCGGAGCTCAGCAGACAGATAGAGAAGGCATGGAAGCCATATCACAAGACTTCTTCTACCTGCTACGCCAAACTTCCCAGGAAAGTCTAACCGAGGAGTTAGTCTACCTCCAACTCCTTTCACAAGAATTCTTCTACCCACTCAAATACCAGAAGACGGACACAAGCCCGGGGGCTGCTCAGTTTCACTCAGCAGCATGATCACTAAAAAGAAAGAGGAGAACTCTAGAGATCAAAGTACCAGTACAAGCACAACGCAATATATAGCAAGGAAGGACCACCAAAAGCCAAAAGTCACGAGAAAGGAAAGCAAGAAAACAACAAAAGCTGACCAAAGCAAACAGTGAAAGCAAGATTCCACACATCCGTGAAAGCACAGTACCTACCCGTGAACAAAATTAGAAAGAAGCAGAGTATTTCAGACCTTTCTGCCGAGTTCTTTTTTCAAAAGAACTCGGAGAAAGCTCGGGGGCTTGAAATACAAACCACACAAAGTTTTTCTCGGATCCTCCGAATACTTGTATTACCAAGTAATCAGAGGCTCAGGGGCTACACTCAATGAGTGCGCCTCTTGTCTAAAAACAAAAGGCGCAAGAAGACTATATCATCCCATGATTTTGCTTCAAGAAGAACTCGGCTTGCTTTCAAGACAACCCGAAACTTTGAAGAAAAATCATGAGATGCTCGGGGCTTGTCGATGGGATATCATGTAGGGTACCCATAAACCGGCTTACCTGAGCTCTGGGCCTGTTTCCTCCCGGCCCACGAAGGAAGGCGGACAAACGAGACCGAATTCTACTCGGTAAAGACGACAAGACCGAAGCACAGCTTAGGACTCTAAGTTCATAACCGAGTAGGATTAGAGCAATCCTCAGCCTGACCCTGGACTATAAAGGGCTGGTAAGGGTACCACCCGAAAAACATCTGAACATACTATGTAACACCCAATACGTAGAGCGACACACAACACCTTGTACTACAAGATCAGAGCAATAACAAGCGACTCAACTGGACGTAGGGTTATTACTCGACTATGTCGAGGGCCTGAACCAGTATAAACCGTGTGTCCTTGCGTGCCCAACCACCAAGGTTTCACTATTTGTCGAGGCACAAACTACTGTCCCAGGTAACCCCGTGGCAAGCTATCGATGGTAAAACATCGACAGCTACATGTGTCTAGCCAGGGACATGTTCTGACTTGGAGAGCGTCCACCAGAGGAGTAACAAAAGCATGTGTGAATACATCAGGCACTTCTCCGACAAATGGCTGAGCATAACAGATGTCTTCGATCCAGAAGCCATCGCCATCTTCTCCAACGGCCTGCGGGCGGACGACCTCCGGAACAAGTTGGCCCGGAAGAGCGTAACAACCATAGAAGAGATGATGACAGTCGCGAATCCTTACACCAACCAAGACGATGCTACTCGTAGCAGGGAGAATAGGCGGTGCCATTCTCGTTCCCCGGAGCGCGCGAGGGACAGCGACCGCCGACTAGACCACCGCAGCGATAGAAGGCCCAGCGACCACCGAGATTACCGGTCGGGCAACCCCGAGCGCTATTCGCAGAGGTACGACTACAGGCGAGACAACTGCTACGTCGCCAACATGAGCGCCCACCCAAGGAAGAACTACGACGTTAGCTACGAGAAGATTCTCGATGGCCCGTGCCCCATACACAAGAACGCCAAGCACTCCATGTGAGAGTGTGATCTGCTCAAAACAACTATGTGGGAAAGAGGCGACAAAAGACAGAAGAAAGACGGCACCGACAGAGGCAAAGATCAAGAACCACCAGCGCCAGAGTTCCGAGCAGCTTCGACGACGTACTCCATCTTCGGAGGCAGCGTGCTCATCGAAGGGGAGAGACAACACTGCCAAGTCCGCAAAGACGTTTACTCAGTCGCCGCCGCAGAAAACGATACGGCTAATACTCGTTACCTCGACTGGTCAGAACAACCCATCATCTTCTCTGAGGAAGATGAGTGGACGGACTACAGATACCTAGGTCGCTTCCCACTCATCATCGACCCAACCATCACCACGTGTTGCTTCAGGAAAGTACTGGTCGATGGGGGTAGCGCCATCAACATTATCTTTGCCGATGCGTTTCGCCAGCTCAACTACTCGAAGAATGACCTCCTCCCAGCAAACTTCTCCTTCTGGGGAATCATTCCAGACAAGGCGTCAACACCAGTGGGCCAGATTACCCTCCTCGTGCAATTCGGCAACAAGAACCACTTCAAGGTCGAGAACATCAATTTTGTTATCGCTGAGTTCGAGACTGCTTACCATGCGATATCTCGGTCGTCCGGCACTCGCCAAGCTGATGGCAGTCCCGCACAACACGTACATGGTGCTGAAGATCCCGACGCCACAAGGTATCCTCAGTCTTTGTACCAACCTGAAGATCGCATACGAGTGCGAGCAGCAGACAATCAACACCACCGAGAAACCTCGCGACCAGGACACATTCATCTCCGAAACCGGCGACAAGCCCGCCGCAAAGAAGCAGAAAGAAGCAGAGCCAACAACGACCACCGCCGACCTCCCCCGCGAACAGACATAGAGACCGCCAGCCCTCGGCGGCATGTGAGGGTTTTCATGTGTAAACATATTTCAATAAGAGTTTGTACTTTGTACCGCCCCATCGATAAATAAAGGTGCTTCATTCCCCCAATTTCCCATGTAACCGAAATAACTTGTGCAAAAACGCTCACGGCGTACGACGACTACTGCACAAACGCTCACGGTGTACGACGACTACAACACAAACGCCCACGGTGTACGGCGACCACCACAACGCAGCCAACAACGTTCGACAACCTCTCCACAACACTCCCACAGTGTTCGACGACCTCTCCAAAATGCGATAAGGCGTTTCTTCAAACAGCCTAGCCATAACCAGAAAGCTCCTGAAGCTGGCCTACCGGTTAACCATAGCGAATAGAAATAGCTACCCTAAACGCTATGATTACGTCGATAGGCCTCCAAAGCGGCATTTCCCTAGAAGCGGGGCGATATCACTTGGGTCGGGAGCCATGAGGTTACGTGCCCAGAATCTGTATACGACCTCGGTACGGACGACGACCCTAAAAGCAGCATGGCTTTTCGCCCAGCGTCTGCAGGAACGGTCTCCACAGGCCCTAGTCACGCCACGATCGAGCCTCTCAGAAAAAGGCCCTATCCCTGGTATCTCCCTAAGCGTGCATGAGTTGTTCGCCCTCTGCGCCGTGGGTTGTCAACAGCATGCCTCCTTGGGAGTCCTTATGTATCCTATGCGTGCAGTGGCGCTAGCCCTACGATATGGACCATTTGATACCCAAGGCCGAACGTTTCATCGCTACGGCTCACGACTTAAGGCACGACAGGACATACAAGTGAAACAAAAGCTCACCGCCTGGATACATAACAGATTTGTAGTTTTCACTTAAACGTTCGCATAACTTGTATCCAGGATATAAACCACCGTTGTATCGCAGCAAAACAGATCATGGCAAATATCTTGGAATATCAAAAGAGAAAGGCCAATGCTTCGGATAAAGCGTTCAACAACTACAACTTCATCCTACCGATACGATAAGCGACCACCTCACTAATGTTCCTAGTCCAGAGCTCGAATTCATGTTGAACTCGGCATTGCCGGCTACAGTACATAATGATCCCAGGCATATTGTTACCCGGCGGGCCAAAACGATGACACTCCCCCCAGATGCAAACATGAGGATCATTGACGACTAACCCAGGCACGTCCTCCGGGGTGCGGATCCCCCACCGTCACTAGATAACATGAAGTCCTCATGGGACTGGAAGCGAAGACGTCTCAAGCCATGGTTAACCCACTGGCCGCCCGGCAGGACACCACCGCCGAGTTGATCAACGATAGCGAGCGCCTCCAAATTCGCCGGATCCACATAATACAGCATCATAGCCCTGAAATACATCGCGACATCATCTCCAGCTTCCACCGTCGTGGCAATGAGCGCCTGCCCAACGGAATCTCGCCCACGCAACATCAACCCCTCCAGACCACGAAAGAACATAACCTCTCGGTGACCGACGTCGAGGAAGCGCCGCTCGAAAGCAGTCTCCAGCAGATTGTGGTAGGGTCGACAATAATCCTGGATCCGCCGAAGAGACAAGAGCCAAATCATCGAAGCGTCGTCACAAACCCTCCGGAAGATTCCACAGACCTGACAAGCCATCACATACTCGCGTACATTGTCGCCATCATCGATAACACGAAGAAGGATCTGAAAGAGCAAGTCCTCCGGCAGAACCAGCAAGGCGGCGAAACCCATCGCGAGGCGCGCGCCGTCAGCCTCCATCAATCCCAGCAAAGCAAAACCCTCTTGCCCTTTGCCTATTCCCTTGCGACCAAACATCGTGAAGGAAATCGAACAAGGCGGTTGGAACTCACCCTGATTCCTACTCGAATATATAGCAAAATCTCCGCCCCCTCGTATCCCAAATACGAACACCTCGAGCAACAAAGATACAACTCTTCACGCATGCTCCAAGGAAGTAAAGACGCGACCTAACCCGTCCCGCCGCTAAGTCTGCCCCTTATACCAAGCGACGCGACGCTTCACCTTCAAGGGTTTTTGGGAAACCACAATGACCAAATACGGAACCGCCACGATATCAACTTCTCGCGCCGCAACTTGGGCCGCTAACCGCACGGTTAACTCGGCCCACTTACCCCTTTTTTCCTTATTTTCGTATTTGTTTTCAGTCAACCTCCAAAATTTACGGATAATGATTTCCTAAATATCAATAACACCACAGTCCCGAGGACTGGACGTATAGTCTTATTATGATTTCTTTTCTGCAGTAACATGGCTACAGTAGATTAGTCGGCAAGTCCCGCAAGATTTCTAATACAGTAGTATTCAGGGGAATTCGTCGACCGCAACCACGACTTAGCCGCCCGATCGCAAATCCGACCAGGCTCGGGGACTTCGTCCAAGACTACACCAAGCAAGGCTCGGGGACTGCTGCCACAGCACACCACAACATAGGGAGTGGCGGCACGGAACAACAAAATACCCGGGGACTGAAACTCGGGACTGCGAACAAAGAAATATGACCCCGACGCAAGAACCTTCCAGCTCCTCGCATCAGGCTCGGGGACTACGGGTATTCGCAGTTGTTTTTTACAAAATTTATGTTTCAGTCTTCAATATACAATCTTGGTACAAGAACCTGACAGTTTCTTACATCAGGCTCGGGGACTACGGGTATTCGCAGTCGTTTTTTACAAAACTCATACTTTAGTCTTTATTTACAATTATTTATGCACATTTTTATCCTTTATAAATCTTGGCACCATGTTCATATTTCACCTACTACCAAGCTCGGGGACTAAGTGGGTACACTTCACCTTGCAGTGAATGTACTGATTTTCTTATCGGCAAAGCTTTGATGTTCTTGTTTTGTTTTTGTAGAGCCTAAGTGGGTACACTTCACTAGGAAAGGGCTTTCAAAATTAAATTCTTCTTCAGCACGTCACACCCTTCTGACAAGCAGCCGCAGCATCCGGCAAAGCGACCTGCTCGCACATCAAGCTACGACGCTCCCGGCCAGCTCGACCTGGTCGGGAGACTTCTCTAAGCTGTACCTCGACCGGCTAGCCTGGTCGGGACCCCGCAACGATGACCTCGCGTGATGGCAACCATATGCACACCTCTGAGGACAATGTTGCGGACTCGCCAGAAGAATAGAACATGCTCGGGGACTTGTTGGGGATATTACCTCGGCGTATCCCCAAGGACCTTATGGGCCTGCCGACTAGAAGACGGCCCAGCCTACGAGGCCTTGCGGCACGCGACCAGCCCGTCGTGCTCGCCAAGGACTCCGAAGAAGCCTTGCTCGTCAAGGAGGATCCTAGTAGATAGCCTCGGATCCCTTGCCTTAAGGGACCGATCGTAATCTGTTAGGATATGGAAATTATAACCCTGCTCTCCAGCTATATAAGGCGAGCAGGGACCCCCTCGAAAACTCTCTCATAATCCCTTAGATCTCATCTACACCTCGTCTAACCTAATACTCATATCAATCCAGCCACCAAAACACAGGACGTAGGGTATTACGGCGATTTGCCGGCCCGAACCTGTCTAAATCGTCGTGTCTACGCTCTCTGTGTTATGCTTTATCGCCGTCGCCACACCTCCTCCTACAATCTACTACCGTAGGGTACCCCCTAGGTAGACTGCGACACATATTTCGTCGATAAGGTTGGACTATGGTTTCCAAAGGGGTCAAGGTTTGAATTGATTGGATATTCGGACTCCGACTATGCGGTTTGCAAAGTGGATAGAAAGAGCACTAGTGGTACATGTCAAATGTTGGGAAGGTCACTAGTCTCATGGTCATCCAAGAAGCAAAATAGTGTGGCACTCTCTACCGCCGAAGCCAAATACATAAGTGCGGGGATTTGTTGTGCACAACTATTATGGATGAAGGCCACTTTGGAGGACTATGGAATTCAATTCAAGAAAGTCCCATTGCTTTGTGACAATGAAAGTGCGGTGAAGCTCACCAACAACCCCGTCCCACACTCAAGAACAAAGCACATAGATGTGAGACACCATTTCATAAGAGATCATCAACAAAAGGGTGACATTTTCATTGACAATGTGGGCACCGATGATCAATTAGCCGACATTTTCACCAAGCCACTTGATGAGAAGAGGTTTTGCATGTTGAGGAATGAGTTGAATATCTTGGATTTCTCCAACATGAGTTGATGCACCCCACCTATGACAAGCCTCTACTCCAACATAGCAAGGTACAATTGATTGACATATGCATTCATCCTTTGCTAGAATTGTGTAGAGCATATAGACATCACTCATGATAGACTCATTCATGAAAATCAAATGTTTTTCTATGTACATATGGTACCACTATTGCTTCAATGAGTTGATTGATCTAGTGGTGGCATATGACATGTTGATAAGCTTGCAACCTCACATATTTAGTCTAGAATGCTTATTTTTGTACTTAACCAACATGGCTAAGATAACCATTGCAAGATGTGTGAAGAAGCTTGTCCATGGTTTAAACCGTGTTAAGTATTTAGGATAAGTAATCTAGGTTGAATTAAAATTGATATTCACCCCACTCCTTTCTAAATTGACTTGACAAACAAATCTTCCTAAGTATCCTCAAGTGATACATGTTACTACAAGTGGTTTCCTTTGTGGTAATGTGTGACAAAGGGGGAGAAATTGTGATAAAAGGATCATAACTTGAAAAGGGGAGAAACATGATAAGAGGAAAGAAACAAGTGGTTAAAGGGAGAATCTAGAAATAGGGGAGAAATAAGATTTTGAAAAATGAAAAATTAAAATTTGAGCACACAAGTAGGGGGAGCAAGCCTATGAACAATTTGTTGCATTTAAATGTGCATTCACTCATATGCTTTCTTGCATTGAAGTTATAGTGGTTTCCAAGTGGTTTCTTGCTTGTGTGGTGCATGACTAGTTGTAATCTTGATTGTTGTTTAGATCACTAGCATGCATAGGAAGTTAGCTAGATATCCTCTCTTGTTTAAATGTGTATCCAATTGGTATCAAGCTAACCATGTTGCTAACGGAACTATGAAAGGCGCACTTCGATTGGTATCATGCTTCAAAGGTCTATCCTTAAAACCTTAGCATCATGTCATAGTTTGTTAGTTGTTCACCCCTCCAAAAGGTATATCTAAGCATGTGTGCAAAGCTTAATTCATATTCATAGAAGTGCACACATGTAGGGGGAGTTAACACTATCAAACCAACATAGAAATGATTGTCCACTTTCCATTAGCATTTCAAGTGGTATCAAGCATTTCAGGTTGAAATCAAAATCATATTTCATATCATTTTATATGGGTTGACATCAATTACCAAAAAGGGGAGATTGAAATATCTCTAGTATTTTGGGTAATTGATGAAACCTAAGTACTAACCTAGCTCTAAGTGGTTGAGTAGGTTTAGTACATCAAGGTAAAGTGAGGATGACAAGTGATGGAACAAGGAGGAGGCTAAGGAGAAGGCCAACAAGAGCTCACACTTGGAGAAGAAGAGAGAAGGAGGAGACCCTAAGCTATTCAAGGAAAATGTATAAGCTAGGGCTTTTCTATTCAAGACACCAAGTGGGTGTGATCACATTTAGGATAGATAACCGTACTATTAAGAGGAGAAAATAGTATGTGGTTACAACTATCAAGTGCCATTAGGTTGATCATCCATTGCATTGCATTCAAACCTAATGAGCAACCCTTGTAAAACTTGTTAAAATATGCCAACACACGAGCACAAGTCAGTGAAACACTTAGTGGTGGCACATGAGATCAAGGGAAGAAAAGAGAAGTGTTTTCTGACCAAGACAGAAGCTCTGGACCAGTTGTGCATGGGAGCTCCGAACCATAGGAGGTGGTCCAACGGCTGCTCCTAGCACTGGCTAGAAGGCAGAAAAGCTCCGTACTAGTGGTTCGGTGGTGCTCCGGACCATCGGCCAAAGGTCCGGTGGCTCAGTCTACAGCAAAGAAGAAGTCAAAGTGACCTCCGGACTAGAAGGCATGCTCCGGTGGTATGATCCGGACGAGTGGTCCGAACCATGGGTGCATACTGTGTAAATCTGGTCGAAGGTCTGCAAGGGTCCGGACCAGGTGAATTGGTCCGACGGTGACCTCCGGACTAGGTGTCCGAACCCTGATCGCGTACTGAGTGAAAATGTTGAAGCCCTGACAAGCGCCGGACCAGACGTCGGACCAGGCCTCCGGACCAATGGAGGTGGTCCGACGGTGCCCAGATCTACGCGCCAACGGTCAGAATTCAAACTGGGCGCGACGTGTGGCAGACGTAGAAGGCGTCGGACCAAAGCGTCGGACCAGACACAATGGTCCGATGGTGCTGAAAGTGGTCCGACGGTTTGTTTTTCTGCAGCCCAAGTGCATAACAGCTAGTTCCTTTGAGGGGCTATTTAAGGGTGTGTGGCGGTTCAAGGAGGCTCTCTTGCTCATTCTGATATTGCATACACTTGAGAAGCTTGTGACACACACTCTCACTCATCTCTTAGTTAATTGATCATCCATTTGAGAGATTTGAGTGTTCTAGTACATTGCATGAAGTGAGTTCATCTTAGTGGCACTTGGGAGTTGATACCGCTGCTAGTTTCTTGTTACTCTTGGTGATTGCCATCACCTAGAAGGTTGGAGCATTGGTGTAGATTTGAGAAGCTTGGTGATTGTGCTTCGTCGACCACAAGTGTTTATTGTGAGGGGTTCTTGTGCCTTTCCCGCGGGAGATCGCAAAGGTAACTCTAGTGGATTGCGCGTGTCATTGAGTGCCCTCATCTTGTGTTGGTTGTGCAGCACCCGTGACGGGTTTGGCGTGTGATGCCAATTAGCTCATGAACCTCCAAGTGAGTGAGCCGACACAACGAGAACGTAGCTAGTTGGCAAACTAATGAACCTCGGGAGAAATATCAAGTGTCAACCTTGTCTCCCACCTTGTGATTGATTGGCTATCTTGGAGTTTCCCATTTGATTAGATCAATCCTCCACTCGGCGGTATAATCACCTTCCCATTTCTTGCATTACTATTGTCATACTTGCAAGTAGTATATTAGGTTGTGCTAGGTAGCCTAGTAGCTTGTGTAGGCATTGAGTGATCACTTAGCTATATTAGACTAGTAATTGTGGTTAGGAGGCTTCGCATCCCCTAGTAGGCTAGTGCAATCCTAGCTTCGCCATCTTGTGATCTAACTTGTTGTTGAGATTGTTTTTAGATTTTGATTTAGGCTATTCACCCCCCCCCCCTCTAGCCTTGGGATAGGACCTTTCAGATGTCCCAACCGAAGCGGACACGTTTGCCCACCACGGTAAACCCAAAACGACCGCCACAGTAAAGATTTCTGTAGTAGTGTTTAAAAAAGGCCTGGTTTTCATAAAGTGTTTTGAGGACAAGGCCAGTAAGTTGCCCATGATTAGTTTTTTCTGAATATGTAGACGCTTGTTGTTACTAACTAAGAGAAGAAAAAACAATAGGAATACTATTGTTTTTATGCCAGCTCTGTGAGTAAAATAAAAATTCTTTGATCTTTGTGATGCTCTGTTCTTTATGTTCCATAAATTAGATTGAGTACCAGGCCAGTAGGTGCCCATGATTTGTTTTCTCTGAATAAATAGACATTTCTTCTTACTAATTAATAGAAGAAAAAAAGGTCTCCAGCCAATACAGATGCATGCTAAGGGTTGTTTCTAGGAAGTAGGAACACTAATGTTTTATGGTAACACTATGAGTGAAATAAAAATCCTTTGTTCTTCATGATGCTCTGTTCTTTAGGTTTCAGAGCAACATATCAGCTGAATTTAATTTTAGAGGTTACCTAATTGCTCCATGGTATCAGTCATCTTTTGGTGGGCATATGTTGACCTACGCTTTGTTTTCGCCCACTATGATATCTTATTCCCATCTATAGTTACTTTGTGCTCATGCTGCTTGCATTTAGAGACCAAAGAAAATCTTTTTCCTAACCTTGCACCTTTGGCAGTGGCAAAAGGTAGATTAGAAGACTTTAGGCAAATGTCATGGGTTAGTGGGTCTATGAAAATGTGTGCTATCCATGTGAAATATCAATTAGAATAAAACAGTCATCGTTGATCCTGTTACTGTTTTTCATTGACACAAATTGTGATTCATTTGTTTCTAAGTCCGCAAGATGAGCTGGCAGAATACGTGGGCAGCACATATTGTTCCAATTTGCCTTCACTAACCATTGCCCATGTACTGTTCCATCCTGCGCTCAGTAATAATTATGGGCAGGTATGCCACATTTTTTCCTTTCTCCCTTTTTTCGTGCCTTCTTGATTTGTAGTCATCTCTCTTGGAAACTATTATAAGAGAATTATGAATGCAGTTGTCTTTGATTAAACTCAAAATCCAAGGGCAAGTTGAAAAAGGAATCCTATATCGGTGGATCAGATGCAGTCAAAGTCAACCAAGTTCAACATCTTTAACTGCAGACGACACATTGAACCAACAGTGTTCATGAAAAAAAATGAGAAGAGTGAAAGTTTCCTTTCCAGTATATTCTCTAAGAGGTAGGTGTCCATTTTCCTTTTTGTGTTACCACTGACAAAGTGACAATGCACATTTTTTACTAAGGGGTCACTACATGCTCTCCCTTTACTAGGTCTTCAGATCTTACTGGGATTAAGCATAGTTCATAGATAGTATGTAAAGCCCTCCTGGACAAGCCAACCATCGTTCCTCAACACCAAAGAGTGCAGGTACACCTCAATTTGCCCCCTCCTTTTGTTTCTATACAAATTCCAAATTCGCTCAACCTTCTCTTGCAAGCATACATGCACTTTTGAGACGCTTTCATCTGAGTGCAGACAATTTTAGTAACAAAGATTATGAGAAAGATAATATGGCAGGACAGAGGATGTGTTCCATGTGCATGCTTCTCGTATAATTCATTGTTTCCCAACTGATAGCAGGAAGACCTAAAAGTGCAGATGAAGCCATGTTTTTTTTTTTCTTCATGTCAAATACTTGCATGTTAGAATCAGCGCAACCGAAATAACAATTTGGTTCAGAAAATTGGTTATGTAATATATCCAGTTTCCTTACATATTGAGTTTTATCGGGTGTTAGATTTGAGTCCGGTTTATTTGCTATATCTATAGCTATTCTTAGTCTGTGGCTGTGCAATGTTATTAAATTCAGTTGTTAACTCGGTCATACTTTTGTGTTTGGTTAGATGCTTTTAGCTAAGAAACTATGTAAGACCTGCTTTGTTATCTGTTTTAAAATTATAAAATAAAATGAAGTGTTGTGGGGATCTCCCCCCCCCCCCCCCCCCCCCCCCCCAGTGTTTGCCTTAAAAAAAATTCGGTTCTACATTGAATGATTTAATATATATTTTTGAATGTGAAAATACAAATGCCTACCAATGCGGGCGATGGCGGGCGTCTTCAACTAGTAGATTACAAGAGTAACACGAGATGTGATACAAGACCCCATATAGCAGTTACTTTTTAAAATATTAAAGGCTTCTAAGGATGTTTTTCCAGTGAATCTGTAGCTTTTCCGGCATCTGTAGAATTTCTACCAGGAGAAGCACCCTACACCATGCCCCAGCGGTACTGCCGTTCATACTGTGTTCACAGGTAAGAACCAAATTGATAATTAAATAACTACAAAGTTGGAGGTTTCATGTTCAAAAATTGAATGAAAATTTGGAGGTCATCTATGGCATGAAAATTGAATGTTGGATCAATCTATAAAAATACTGGCTAATCTTACACCCCCGTCAGCCAGTTCACGAAAACAACAGACATTATGGAGTCACAGCTAGAAAGAAAATGGCATGCCTCCACACATGAAACATGCTGCTCAATTAAACAAATAATCACATGACTCAGCATATTCTAGCTCAAAAATACAGAGGAACTTTGAAGAATTAACAACTATGACATGCCGAGTGTCTTCAACTAGCCTGAAGGAATGTCATCTGGAACTGAAAATTGAAAGGGGTTGAAGAGTTATAATGCTGAAAATAAACAGAAACTCTAGATGAAATAACACTCACTGCTAAGAATAAATCCCTGCAGCAAATTCTCAGCTTTGCTAGCCTGCTCAGGGTACCAGATATTCTAACAACTTTTTCCAAGATCTCAGGTCTGTCCTCAGCTAGCGTTACAGTAGCACCCGAGATCTGTTTCAAAAAAACAGTTAGAACGCAATAGGAGGGTAATGATTGTCCGCCTTTTGGTACTCAATAAAATTCAGGATACATCGCACCTCGCTTATTTGAGCAAGCTTGCTACCAGCTCTCATGGTGAGGCTTGCAACAGCACTGTTTGGTATGACAACTTCTAGTGTGCTCCTAGTCACTAGAGGAACGGCAAATCTGATGCAGGGCAAAAAAAAGGTGACAAAAGGAACAATCATCCATAAGAAATAGGGAATTTGGTGTTTCTACCCCTGCTTTTTTAACTGTGATTTTACCCTCGTCGTTTCATTTGATGTTGCCATTTACCCTCATTTTCTGACACCGTTATTTTTTTCAGGATTAAACCATGAAACAAATAATAAAACAAAACCTGACCCCCGCTCAAAATGACAAAAGTACCCCTTATCTCTTTACAAGGAGGCCGCCTCCGTTCACTCCCAAAGCCGCACATTGGTTCAAGGCAACTAGACAAGACAGCTAAAAACTTGCTTGGCAGTATAGTTTTATGATGAATTCACAGGGATTAAAAACTACTATGGTCTATGGGAGATTGGGAAGCACTAGCTTGGCAGCTTGGTTTTAACATTACGACTTTGTGGCCAAACATTCCATTATATGCACTTGGCTTGCGTGTTCCACCTCCAGCAATTTGTGTCGATCAGTGTACCTAATGATTCATTTCCTGAATTTGGGTTGACTATTTATCTGTTGAATCTTTGTTGAATATGTGAAGAAAAATATTATAACTTTTGACAAATTTTCACAAATTCATAATACTAAAAAGATTGCATATATTTATGTCTAATTTAATTGTCAACATCCCAACTAAATTTGTCAAAACTATACTGAAACTAGGGAAAAACCATAAAGTTTATTAACAAAATAGGGGTAAAATCACATGGGCAAACTTTTCTATCCATCCAAAAGTTAACACCGCTAACTGGACTTCACGGAGTAGGGGTAGACTCTTTCCTTCAGTTCAATAACACAAGGATAAAATCACAAAGTTTAAAAACAAGGGTAAAACCACCATTTCACTTCAAAACAAGGGTAGAAACACTTAAGCCCCTAAGAAATAACTGCAAGGATAAAATATTACCTTTTTGTAGCACTTTGCCTGAGATCATCATTAATGTTGTTGCCTTGCTCAAATGAGCCACTTGCACTGCCTCCACTATCCTGCAATTGAAAATGAAATACTGCACAGTTCAAACACTGCAATTGAAATTGAAATAATGTAATTGATAGAATTCATCCTAGGTAAATATGAACTACAAGTAAAAACCATTGCATATTACCAACATTATGCACTATATGATAGCGTAATGTTTCCCCATCTTTGATTATTTCTAGAATTGTTTTCTGAAGCAGAATGAAGTGTTGCATGCAAGGTTGCTAATATAGTTAACTAACAGTTAAAGAAATAGCTGTGAGTGAACTTGGGAAGAAATGAAGCTTAGTGGCTTATTGAAAGATGGGAGTCGGCGCTGTTGTAATAGAAGGGAATTTCCCACCTCTTCCCATCAGTTTAAGGTTTTGGGATGAAGTGGTTGGTGCATGCAATTCAATATAGTACCAGTGCTATAGGTCTCAAGTTCGAATCCTGGTTAGCGCAATTCTCGCTCCCATTTTAAGTCTGAGGCCTGAGGGAGCCACATTAGCGTTTTTAAAAAACAGTCTGATCATGTATAAACATCTTTTCCTAATGTCATACAGAAATTATTTGTATAATAGACCTACCTTTGCATGCCATGAAGTTGCCAGTTGTGATGCTTGGTGATAAGCACCCATTGGAATATCATTTCCCTGGTATGGTCCTCGAGGTGAACCTGCTATTGGAGAAATGGCTCCATGTACATTGATATTGCCAACTTGAATAGGATCAGACATCTCACGGTATAGAAAACTCCTTAATTTTGTTGTTACTTGTATCAGAGCATTCCGGGCAGCTCTAATCTCTCCAACAATCTGCAAGAACTTAAATAAAAAAATAATGATTCCTGCCAGAGAAATTAAATAAAAAAAATCCTTGTAAACAAGCCACTGATCTGTCTTAAAAAGACAATAGCTTCTATTCCAATCTGTTCTAGCATATTCACAAAGAAACAACAATCTGCAGCCACCATAAGTGTTAGATATCTAGGGGTCTAATTGTAAATGTAATGAAGTCCGTGTGGCTATATATATGAAAGTCACCCCTCCCTAATGGGTGTGAGGTGTTCTGCTATCTCTCTACATGGTATCAACCACTTAGGTTCTCTTCCTGTCTCTACCCTGACCTCTTCTTGCCTCTCCCCTAGCATCCCTCACGCCGCCGATACCCAGCCACGCGTCCCTATTCTTTGGCGCCGTTGAATGCCCAGCTCCTTCCCCTCGCGACCCCCTGCGTGCGATCTCCTCTTCACCTGCTCCCCTCACAATGCCCTGTGCACGGTATCCTCATCCCCTTCTCGAGGCGCAGACGTGTCTCCCTCTCCCTCACACTCCTTTTCTCCGGGTCGCCTGCCCGAGCGATCCCACACACGCATCTCTCCTCTGTGTGCAGGTTTCCCGTGTGCCACCTGAGAGTTAAGCCTAGTGCTTTCTCTATGTATCTTACTATTCCATGTCATTTAGTTTCGGCTATTGTAAGCCTAGTATTAGGAATATGCTAACCATCCACTTTAGTGGTTAGAATATGTTGTAGCAGGTAGACCAGCTGCTCTAAGTAGCAGTGGTGAAGGACCTTCTTATATCTCAAGTTTGCACTTTCAATTCCAACAAGTGGCCAACGGCCAAGCTGCTCACTGGCCTTGCCCTAAGATCTGAGATCTATTTGTGTTACCTGGCCAACAGCTAGAGCCTAGGTTTTCTTGAGAGAGCCATGTCCACCTCCAGCGAGCATGCGTGCCGTGCTGCCACTGCCGGCGCGATGATCAACCCCGGCGCAACAACCGTGCTGCGCGCCTTGTTGCCGCAGAGGCAGCGGTGATGCAGCCAAGGGAGCAGCAGCCGTGGTTGCAGCGGCTACTGTTGTAACGCTGCGCGCGGAGATGGAGCAGCAGCCTGGGGGATCGCAGAGTCCAGGGAGGCGCCGCGCTCACTCACCTTCTATGAGGCCGTCACGGTTCCCCAGCGACCAGGGACTCTGCAGCGACTCCACCAGGACTGGGAAGCACTCGCCTTTCGCCCCAGTGAGCAAATTAAGGACTTTGCTCTCTGACTCTCAAATCTGATGCAGCATATATGGCACGCAATGGCGATGAAGATCTCACATAGGCGCGCGCGGTGGAGCTCTTGCGCTGCATGCCGCAGAAGTACACCCAGATCATGCTCAGAAGAGACGCTCCTCCACTTTGAGGCGCTCACTATCGAGGAGATGACCAGGAGACTGAAGGCAGTGCAAGATCGCGAGGAGGCACCCCACACCGAGCTAGTCGCCATCGGCAAGAAGCTGCTGTACACGGTGGAGTAGTGGCAGGCTCTGGAGAAGAAGAGCAAGAAGGAAGAAGGCTTCGGCTCATCCAAGGAGCGCCGCCGGCGTCTTCACGGAGGCAAGGGCAAGCCCAAAGCTGATCATGTGGGTCAGGATGGCGGCAGTCAAGGAGGACCGTAAGATGCCACCAGAACGCAAGGCGACCCGTGGCGACACCTACCTCAACTGTGGCCGAACTGGTCATTGGGCCAAGGATTGCCGCGTTGATGTGATCACGGTGGCGCGGTGGCACGGCACACGTTTCACAAGCAGAGGAGAACGACAAACCTTCTCTGTTTCTCGCACATGGCTTCTTGGAGCTAGAAGCAAAGGAAAGCAGAGGCAAGGCGCCAACTTCAAATTTCTGCACCGCATCTACCAGCAACAACCTCCACATCGACAAACCGCAAGCCCGTGCTTTCCTCAACACCGACTCCAGCGAGGATAAGATGGATGGCTGGTACCTTGACAGCGGTCCCTACCCACCACATGACCGGTCGTCGCGAGCTTTTGTCCGACCTTGACTGCAATGTCCGTGGCTTGGTCAAGTTCGGCAATGCCTTAAGGGTGGAGATTCAGGGCGTTGGGTCAATCGTGTTCAAGGCCAAGACCAGCGAGCACCACGTACTCCACGGCGTTTACCACATCCCAGCGCTGTGCAACTCGATCATGAATCTCGGCCTGTTGGACGAGGCAAGGGCAGGTCAATGGTGGAGATCGACATGGTAGTCCTGTAGATTTGGGACCGGCGCGAGCGACTTCTCGTCAAGGTTCGCAGCTGCCCGAACCACCTCTACGTCCAACTGGCCAACTCAGCATGGCACGCAGCAATGGAGCAGGAGCTGAAGTCCGTCAAGCAGAACAGCACATGGGAGTTAGTCACTATACCGACGACCACCGCCCCATCACCTTAAAATGGGTGTTCAAGCTCAAGATGGACGAGCTGGGCACGGTGATCAAGCACAAGGCGCGACTAGTGGTGCACGGCTTTGTCCAGCAGGAGTAGATCGGCTACGACGACGCATTTGCTTCGGTGGCGCGCATGGAGTCGATTCGGGTCCTCTTCGCGCTAGCGGCAACCTCAAGGAGGGGTGGCGTGTTCACCACACGGACGTGAAGTCTGCCTTTTTCAGTGGCAACCTCAAGGAGGAGGTGTACGCGCATTAGCCGCTAGGCCGTCGCCGGAGAGGAAGACAAGGTATACCGCCTACGCGTATTTATCGGGTATCTTGCACATAAGGGCTACCAATGCCTCAACATCTCTACGCCGCGTGTGATCATCTCGCTACATGTCGTGTTCGACGAATCGATGTTCTAGCAACTGCCACGCCTTCTAGTGCATCTTCACTTGACTTTTTGTTACAGCACCCTTCTGCTGTGTCGGTCACTACACCTTTGGGTGTCACACAGCAACCCTCTTCTTCAGTTTGTGGATATCATGATTAAGGGCCTACATGTATATTTACTGATTTCGGTCCAACCTATGCGTCCTTGAACCTCCCGCTATGACTGCAGGGGGGTGTGAGGTGTTCTACTATCTCTCTATCTCTCTACAGCAAGTCCAAATTGATCACCATTGGAACTAACCTCACAAACAAATTATGTATAACCATTCAACACCGAAAGACTTTTCCTTGGATAAAAACAAACCTGTATGAGTTCATCAGACTCTAAACTGCATGATGGAAGATCTTCTCTTGGTAATATCTGCACATTTGCATTAGTCTGTCTCTGTATATCAGATAATGACCCCTCCCTTCCATCAAAGCAAGCAATTTCACTTGAAGGTACAAGTAGTCTTGTTGTGATAATGTTATCCTTGTCCGGGCCAAGGTCTACAATATGTGTTTGAATGTGCAGCACTGCTTCCTGAGCTGGGAAAAGCTCATGGTCTGGGCCCTACAAAAAAAAATATGCACAAGCTAAATTATACAAACATTGACCCTTTAGGATGGGAAAAAGCAATCTCACAAAACCAGCTAAGAAAAAATGCAAATAGACAGGCATTCGCAAAGTAAGTAGTAGTATATGATGTTTAAACCAATAAGGCAATAACAATATAGGATATTTGGAATGAAAAGATAACAAGATAGTCATGCATTGTGAGTCGTGACAGAAGGCCAAACTAACATTACATGCAAGCACTGCTGTTACATTCCACAACCAGACAACCAGTGCTCTTAGAGCGTTAAGGCAAGGCAGTAAAGCAGAACCATACACAGATAAAAGTAGAGAAGAAAAGGATAAGACCGCCAATAGTCCCTAACCACAATAATAAATGAGCCTATTACCCTGTAAAGCCCAACCAAAGCCTGTTGTCCATAAAGAACCCCTCCCACTTCATGTGACCTACCTTCTCGAATCTATTTCCCTGCTGCACTGCTTCTCCAGTCCCTAACGCCAATGCTGCTGCCACCTTTCAGATCGGCACCGCCACAGTTGAGTGGGGGCAGATCTGCGCTGGCAATTGCACTGGCTGGACAGCAGAGCTGTTACTGCAATCATGCTGGAACCAAAAAGGATGGGGAAGGAGGAAAGATAGTCGTGCTTCGGGCTGGTTCACCTCCTGCTCTTCTCCTCCCCTCTTTTGGCTATAAGCATCAGTGACACCTTGCCACCAGTGAGCACCTTGTCTTTTTTTTTTCTCGAAAACGCAGGAGAGCTGCGCATCATTATATTAAGAAGATGAAAAAGAGGGACAAGAGCCCAAACAACAAAACAAAACAAAAACAACTCACAGGACACAAACACCCCCACAAATACAAACACACACACACACACTCAGCAATTGCTGTCCTTAGAACAATCTCGCCTGTGAGAGAAAACTACAAAGACCACCCTAAGCCAAGGCCCTAACCACCTAGTCACCTAGGCAACGCCTTAAGAACTTTGTTCTCAACTAAGGATTACCTCAACCAATCATTAGAAAGGTTGCTCACATTAAACCATATTCAAAATTGAAATAACTGCCTTGAATCATAAAGGTATACTACTTCCTTAACAATTTCTCAATCAGTTTCTTTTTATAGGATGAATTAGGGCTTGAAAGACCAAACTTTATAACTTCGACTAATAATTAGTCAAATTATAAGCATCCTTTGTGAATGAAAGTTATATAAACAGATTTGCCTTTAAAAATCTTTTTCACATGACATTCTTTTGTAGCAATTGATCATAAGAAATTGATGGTCAAAGTGTCTCTTTAAGAATTTCCATCTTGGAACATGTGTTTAGAGAAGTGAATTGCCCACCCCTCCACATCAGCTTAAGCTTTTGGGTTGAACTGTTCAGTGCATGCAACTCAATATGGTATCAAAGCAAATGATTTCTGGTCCGAATCCTGGCTAGCAAAATTAAATAAAATAATTGTAGCTGACTCCTAATCCACGTCTAAGGCCGAAAGGAGCCTCCACGTGAGGAGGATTGCTAATAGTATAAGTGAATTGCCCACCTATCACCATCAGCTTAAGCTTTTAGGTTGAACTAGATAGTGCATGCAACTCAATAATATGCCTTATAAGAAGAAATGGATGGAGTACAGAGTACAAACAAAACTGACTCTCATCGATCAATGGCTAAAACTGTTTTTGCAGGGGAAACCTTAGGTAGCAACACAGCACCATTAGTGAAACAATCAGTATATCTCTACTCCTAAAAAGACGATACTGGAATCGTCCACAGACTCCTTCGCCCCGCTCACGACCAAGGAATCGCCCCCAACTCCTTGGCGCCGACAGGTGGGCCTCTCATGACGAGACGCGCCCCTCACACCCCCACGCACATCAGGCCCCTCCGCTTCGTCCCCTCCCGTACTACCGGGAGCGCCGCCGCCGCAGCCGCAGCCGCTTGGAGAAGCCATGGCAGCTCACGCAACGGTCCCCTTCTCGGCTTCTCTTGCTTCTGCAAGGGGCCCTCCTGCTCCACTTAGTCACCGCATGGCCGCGCCGCCTTCGTCCGGCCACATCCGGCGACGACTTCGCCTTGCCACGCCCTCCCTAAGGAGAACAAGCGCCGAGAAGGAGAGGAGTAGGAGAAGGAGAAGCAGCGCAGACAAGTCGAAGGAGCTCCGAGAGGCCGAAGAAGCACGCCCTCCCCACGGCTGTGACCTGCAACGGTTAAGGTTCGAGCCTCTGGCCGGTAAGTTGCGGGGGGCCTGGAGGCTAGGGCCCGATGGGAGACAACGACATGGGCGGCCAGCATCGACGGCGAGCCTGGCCCCTGCGTGTTGCTGCTGCTTCCGTAGATTTGCCCCACCCGTCCCCCACCGACGAACCCACCTCGCCCCGTCACACGAACACGGCACGGCGCCGTCCGGTTGGCCAGCGATCTGCTCCAAGTTCTTTTTGGTAAGGAGATTTTACTTCATATAAAGAATACTTGACAATTCAACAAATGCCAGATGTATTTAGGAACTTACTGGATAATGTTTGTTCATTGAATTGAAGTTTTCACACCTGAGATTGGACTTCGCATAAAAAGGGGGCCGAAGGAATGCAAATCCATTTGTTTACCAGGGTATATACTCATGCATTATTGTTGGCTAAGAGTTACTACAGCAAATGCCTATGATATCATTTATCTGAATCTACAGTCAAGTGTCAGGTTACTAAATTCCTTTTGCTCCATTTGCTTGACGTGCCTTTTACAATTACAGAGGGGGCCTTAGATGAGGAGCTGGTGTTGTTGTCTTTATATCCTATTGATATGACAAAGACCAAGCTTAATGTAAGTTGAGTACATTTTAATGCAGCGCCCTTTTGTTTAGCTTGCCATGCAACCATCATTCTGCAAATAACTCATTCTCGGATGCATGGTATTATATTTAACAGTCATTAATTCATGGCCCTGACTGATGCCATTCTTAGTAAATTTAGACCAATGTGTCTCAATAATCTATTTTGCTACCAAGTTTCTGAATGTGCTTGTGGTGCAGATAAGAGTTTGATTTATTTTTGAAGTGACACAACTTGTATGGGTTTTGTTTGCTTACCAATTGTTGCGGAACCAAATTCTTGAAATAACACAGAATTTCATAGATCAATTTTATGAGATTTGATTTTATCATTTTTTATAAGGTGCACAAGGCAGAAGTAAAACTCAATGGAAAGGCCTGGGTTAGCTGAAAATTTTGTTGGTCTTCTTCCATGAGTATTTAGTACTGCAGTGAAGACTGAAGATGTTTCTTATGCTAGCCGAGACGATGCTATCATGCTGTTGGCAATAAAAGTGGAAGGAATCCGGATGTATCACTTATGCTATCATGGTTACCTACGAGTTGATGACCTGTTTGTCGTCTGCCCATTCCAATGAGAATTGAGTCCAATAATATTTGGAGGTAATTATCTCTTTTTGTTGCACATTTGTGAGCTTATATAAGTGAGGTTTTGATCATATCAAATGCAATGCCAAAACCAATATTGCACTCCCTGACCACTGAAGAGTATCTACAGAAACATAGTTTAGAGATTTTTTTTTTCTTTTATTGTCTGTTCACCATAAGATGAGAAGAGCCATGGCAGCAAGATGTTTCAACTTCACTAGCATTGCTGCCCCCTATAAAATGTTAGAGCGATGTGAAATATGGTGAGCAAATGGGCATAACACATTGATTTAGCTAACTGCCGAATCTCCCTGGCTTGCAGGGAACATAATCCGTTAATTACCTTGCTTAGGATGGCAGCCGTAAACCAAATCAACTTCTCATGACGTGTGGGTATTCTCCACCTGGTGTCTAAAAACTTTATGCAGAGCTTTTCATTATTTAGGTATAAATATACATCTCATCATTGTTGTCACTATGCATATTGCCATTCATATATATCTTTCATTTTTTTCTTCCAATCTCATAGAGTAACTGATAAGACCATTTTACTATTGGTTGAATTTGTCTGATTCCATTCTGGGCTGATTCCCTAATTCCATAGGCTTCTTTGCAAGGATAGATGGGATGTGAAGTTGAGCTCTATATTAGCATGAGAATGCAATATCATTTTTCACTTGTTTTCTATTTCTTCTAATCTTCCTAATCATATGTTACCTTCTAATTTATTTATA